>QVOA01006114.1:10680-42655 GCA_014825685.1 Pseudomyrmex cubaensis | reverse complement strand
CACACACACACACACACACACACACACACACACACACACACACACACTCTCTCTCTCTCTCTCTCTCTCTCTCTCTCTCTCTCTCATATATATATATGTGTATACATATATGCAACTGTATGATATAAATTTCTTTTAATTACAATGCAAACCACATGTGGTTCCCACGATGAAACGGGACGATCGTGTTGCGTTACATTTCGTCAAATCCGATATATATTTTCGCATCTGTTCTGCAACAAAAATTACGTTTACAGACTGCAAATAGAAAGTAATTTTTTTTCGCTTACGGTGTAATATATCTCTCGGCTAGCAATGTGCAATTAAAGGTAGGATTTTGCATTTAACAACATTTGCGCGCGCACTAAAAATATCGATTGTGCTAATATTATTCGTTCGAGATAGAAATCGAGAAAACAATTCGCTGATTAAGAGAAACGCGCAGGAAGAAATTCTGTTTTTTATTTATTTTTTTTCTTAGTCGCACGAAAAGCGCATTAACGACGATGTTTGTCAACCGCAAAACGTTGTTGACGTGACCGGGCGCAAATTACCGCACGATCGACTCCTTTATACGCGATCAAAACGCGCCATCTTCCGGCAGCGCGCGCTTTCTCTATGGATTACACTATAAACGACGGTGTATACTCGTAATGGAAACCAATATTGCCCCCATAGCAATAATGCCGCATAGAGACTGCCGTTACACGACGCAATTATCGACCACTCGACGAACGTGTCAGAAGCGTAATGAAGGAGATCAATGGATTTTCAATTGCCAGTACGGCACGGACTCCAACTTCGAAATAATGCCGGCGCGACGTATAATTGATCGGTGTTATTTCCTAGAGCGCGCAAATTATAAACGTTTATCTCCCCTCCTCATCCATCGCGCTAATGAGATTCAGAGAATTAACAATCGATTTGCGCGAAACAAGTGGCGTCGGTGTTACACACTTCGCGATCACGATCGAAAAGCACGGTTGCGCAATCGCACCTGTAGTGAAGAATTTCTACGCTACGAGAGCGAATAGGGTGCGACCATTCGCAGTTCAAAGAATAATAGTAAATATTTGCAAACCTTTTTGTCAATATTTACATTTTCTATGGCGGAGATTTTTTATTTTCTAGCGAAGATTTATTTGTCGGTCAATATAAGCTCCAATGTTCGTGCTAGGGTGTTCGTGCGAAATATATGTATATATATTTTTTTTATTTATTCAAACAGGCAAATTGTTACACATAATAATTTGAATTGATTTTAATTCAAAATTCAATAAGAACGCCTGCTGTTTACAGTAGATGAAATATGCAATTTATCCCCTCGTTAAAATTAACTTTAATCCTGCAAACTTGTTGTCCGAGCGATTTTTGAAAAAATATCTTAAAAACTACTTAGTGGGGAAATTTGTAGCTCTTTCCTCCCCTTTTCTAATATATCAAAACTAATATTATTTCCTTGATTTAGAATGTCGAATAAAGCCCCTGTAACGAATACAGATTTACACATCTTTCGCAACGTTTTAATCAATAAAAAATCGCGTCAAACGTAAATGGCAGGAGTTTGCAGGATTGGTATTTAAAAAAACCCTTTTACAGGATTAAGGTTAAAAATCCATTGCGAAAAAGACACCTCGGCCAGAAGGTTTCTAGCGTTTTCCGTGCAGACGCTTTCCCGAAATTCGGCAAATTCATTCTAGATCAATTTTCGAATCTAATTGAATCCAACTTATTATGTGTATTAATTTGCACATTTAAATAAATAAAAAATATGTATATTTCGCACGAGCATCCAACACAGTGGCTTCACATCGACCGAAATCTTCGCTAGTTGGACGTAGCTACACGAGCCGAAATTTCTTGTCACGTTTGTTGGAGATTTTTCGATCGATATATTTTTACAATTTAATTATAAATATTTTATATGTTTTTATAATCGTGTATTTGTTATAGAATCTGTTACAATACGCCGCATAGAAACATTCTTTTTTGCAAAGCGTTTCGAGTATGTAAAAGATGGTAATACGTCTTCATTACTCGCTACGATATTTAATTAAAGTTGCTCATAAGGTCATCGTAAATTATAATTACACCGTTCGTGTAGGCAAAACCTGTCCATCGTATAAATACAGGGACTGGCCGCTAATGGCTTAATTATAGTCAGCTTCTACCTTAATGAAAAAGACCCGAGAGCGCAATGCGTTGCAACAAAAACTACTCGGAGGTCGTCGTTTTCGCGCGTCGCGTTTTCTTCCATCTCATTAAAAGCTATTCTAGTTCTTGAAACTGCAACTGCACAACGAGCGTTTGGACAGAAAACGCTTTGTAATAGCTCGCGCATGCGCTGTTGAATTGCTGTTCTCTCATCGGATTACGACCCGCGCGCTTTTTCTACCTTTCTCCCCTCTTCCCCCTTCGGATCTTCGGAAAATCCTCGACGAACTCGCTCGCCCGTGGAAGAAATAAGATCTTTTGTGCAAAATAGGTAGATAACGATACTGCACAAGTTCACTTCTTTGCACGTAATTGCAAAGACCCGCCGACTCAGCAGCTTGGCTTTTTTCGCTTTGCTGATTTCGTTGGCATCGGAAATTCAGCACAGAATTTCATAGTCCGAGAAAAGCATCAAACTATGTAGTTTGAGCGAAGAACAAACCTCCTCTTTCGCGAGTCATTTTTCGGCTAGAAATTATTTCACGAAGATATTCGTAAAAGTTCGGTCTTTTAGTCGATAGACAAAACAATCGTCGGACAATTTTTAAATTGCAAAAACTTTAAGCGCGACTACATCCTTTGATTCGCGCAATGCATCACACAGGCAGCGTGGCGGAAATTCGATCGGCGTCTTTATACGCGGATGAGGGAAGGAAGGGCGCGTCCTCAACTTTTATACAACACGTAAAACTACCTACCCACTTTGAGCACAGTCGGATTTAGATTCATGAGGTCCCCGCAGGCCGCCTCCGTGGACACGCTCAACTTGACCACGGACTACTCCGCCAGACTTACTCCGGGGCGAACGCGTATAACGGAAGAGCACCCTGCGGAGAGACCGGTCGTAAAGAATACAAGTACAGGGGTCGTTTCTTCCGCCAACGGGAGGTCGATATCTCACAGAGCACGAAACTATACTCTTTCGACTGAGCGCGTTTTGTAACGAACGATAAGAGATTTTGCCTTTAGCCGCGACAAATGTTCTCTTTCTCTCTTTTCTCTCTTTCTCTCTCTCTCTCTCTCTCTCTCTCTCCCAAATCTGATGACAGATCGCGTTCTGTCCGGCAAGCGAATTTAAATTTTAAGGTAATCTTGAACTCTTATCGCGGCTGACCTTTTTTTTTATCTTGTTACTTAATTTAATTACTTGGAAAATAATTTTGTTTCTGTTTTCTTGGAAACATATCTTCTAACAAAATCCAACAATTGACGTCGCAAACGTTGACACTGGCGTCGATTTCACGCGTCAGTCGAGGATCTCTCCGAGGAAGTTTCTCACGGGCCATCTTTCCGTCACATATACTTACTTTCGAGAAGTTTTCGCGTGACTTTAGCAGAGAAGAGGAGTTTCGAAAGAGGATCTTTCTTGACAAATTTTATATCAGCGCGCCTAGTCGAGCGAGCGTCTCTGTCGGAAATTTATAGCGCTCGAGGGAACAGTAGCTGGAACCGAAGGAAATAATCGACGACGAATGATTTGTGGAATTCTCGTTTAATCTTTTCCTTTTATTCGAAACCCAGCTTCGTTATCGCCTATTGACAAGTTTTTTTCCTTCACAGCGGAATGTCTTCTTCGCGATCACATCCAAAATTATCTCTTTGTTGGGCGAAAAAGAGAAACTAAAGAGTAAGCCACCAGTATTTTTATATCAACTTGAATTATACTCATTATCTCATTATACTCATAATCTAACTAGACATTCACCAACTCTTATAATAAATATGATTTGTACATTCAAATTTAATACATCATATTATTCGGTACAAACCATATCCACCTAATTTTAATAACACCGCAGCTAAAATTATTGACCCATAAATAGGATTGCTTCTACATGTTTAGGTAATCAAATATGAAAAATATAAATAGGAAGTTTAATTAAAAATGCACCAACTAAAATTAAATAGTCTCATCACCCAGACAATGAAAAATCTTGAACTTCTTCATTATCAGTTTTATATATCTGTTTTTACATATTTTTCGTATACATGTAATTTGAAACGATAATATCCTTAGTGAAAAAAAAATCGAAAAAAAAGCCCGATCGTGTGAATAATATCCGTAAAATTGTTGCGTAACAAAACTCACAAACCTAAGGGACGAAACTACAGCAGTTTGAATGCCTTACCTGAGACTCACAAAAATAAAACTAAAAATAAAAACTGATCAGAGAGAAAATCAATGGAAGAACAAAAAGAACTAGTTCTTATTCTTGCACTTTTATTTTTTTAAGAATTTTGCGTTAAAAATAGTTGTGCAACTTGTCATTTCGATTATATTGATCTAGTGTTATCTTACATATAACCACGTATGTATCTTTTTTCTTGAATTCCTAGATATTCGATCTTCGTCCCCTTTTTTTTCTCCTCGAAGCAAGAAAAAAGGGGAAAAAAAGACGAAAGAATATTCTGTGGGAGCTCGCATTGACTTTCAACGCTCGTGAACCCTCTTCCTTTTATACCCTAGTACTCTGAGAAGGACGAATCTTATCGTAGAGTACATGAAAGCGTTGGATACACTAGACGTATCAAAAATCACGCAACGGTTACAATTTTCTCGACCGGTTTCAAGCTGATTTTTTCTCAGAAAATATTTGCTCCAGTGTCAAGTTTTCCTTCACAACAATTCGCTTCTTATTGGAGAGAGCTCTCGAGGCACACAAAGTGACATTCAAAATAAATTATTTAAAAAAAGAAACAAAATGCGCAATATTATGTGATATTGGATAATTTTACGGTCACGTTCTTTAGCTTTGAGAAAAAATATTAATCTTATATATTTAAAAAAAAAAAAGTTATTCAGTGCGCACGATCGTGCAAATTTTCCAACATATCTCAAATGCAAAATTGATTTTTATATATCTCTTTATTATTAGAAGAATTATAAAGTAAATATAATTTCTGTTTTTATATTTTATTACAATCAGTGAAATTTATATACTATATCGCTATTATATCATTACATATCAAATTTTACTTATAAAATAACATTAATAATCATTTATTTATTAAAAAACCAATTTTAATACGTGATTTTTATAAACGCTAACATTAAGTAAGATTTTCAAACAAAGATAATACTTTAATGTAAGAAAATATAAATGATTTTTAGAAATGTTGTACCTAATTGTTTGAGATAACGCGCAGAACGACGATTATTTTCACTCATCATTTGCGGCAACTAATCTCATTTGAGTTAAGTTATCGTACATTTTTTATTAAAGATGTGAGACCCACGCGACTTTAAAATCGATCATCTCCGCGTAAAATCAATAATTTTCTAATGCTTTTGTATATAATATTTCTTTAATAAAAAAATCTCGAGTAATTTCAAAGATATAAACGTAAAAAAAACCTAAGTTTTACTAGAGACACCGTAATTTTTGAGTGGGTCTGAGAAACTCATGTCTGTGGTATACGATAAGGGTTAGGGTAAAATTGCGATCAGGAATTTTTAAGTCACTAAAATAATCAAAAACTAGAGATAAAATTCTATTCGCCAATTTTACAAAAGTGCTCGTAAATATTGCATTCCATGCTTTTAATAAAAGCTATCTCGCACGCGTGACTAGCACGATAGTAGCAACCTACATCATAAAGAAGAATATTTTCCTTTATTTAGCCGACAAGATATTAGCTGCGCAACAACTGACCTCCCCCCTTGGTCTCCTCTATTTGTTACATCTTCGCAACAAACTGTTGTATCTTTCTAACGCACACATTAAAACAATCTCTTCGTTGACGTTCGTGCACCAACGAGAAAATTCTCCACGTGTATGAATTTTCAAACTTTTTTATATTTCCAGTTATATCGCAATCTCCGAGAAACACATGTGATTGTCGAGTTGTTGAATTCCTTGAATATGAATTCGCGCGGATTAATTCTGATTGGACGATTCGGTATATGTCCGGGGAAGCGGCGTGAACGGTCAGAGACGGTCGTAATTTCGGATTAAGCGCCGGACACGTCGCAAGAACGCTCCCGGGAAAATGAAATTTTTTCGCCGGGGGTCGAAGCGCGTAATTAAACGCAACTCAATTACGCTCGTGTGCGCGCTCGTGCTGTTTTATTCGTGTTAAGAATGCAATCTACAGTCCATTTAACGCGCGCGCGCGCGCACACAAAATAAGATTTTTCAAAAGATGACCGTATGTGTATTCGCGAGAATTTGTGATATTTACAATCGATACAATTCTCTCGAGTGGCATTGGGAATGAGCGGCGTTGTTGCATCGATTCGTTTGGTCGAGTGCGACCGGCGAAATCAGCCTCTCGTGCATTTTTTTTTTTTCTTTTTCGTTCATCTTAACTTCACGAATCTGTCGATGCATAACCTTGGATAAGATGGAAGCCGCGAGTCGACGTAACAAGATACCTAAAGAGCTCCTCCTCTCGTCTCCTTCTCTTTTTCACTCTCAGGGTATCTTGACGCGCCTCACACATTCGGATCGATTCCTACTCAATTTCAAACTTCAGTGCTGGGTTTTGCGAGAGAAACCTTGTTCGAAAAATATTCGTCGCGTTTTGACACAAATATTGATATTCGTATATCTCATTGTCAGTCTCGAGGGTTGTTTTTCTAATTGATTAAAATGTGTTCGCTTTTGTTGAAGCGATTGGCACTCGTCATATATTTTCTCTCACGCGGAAAAATCAATGGTCGCGCATCATGACCGCTCGGTCGCGGTCCGCTAGGTTTCCTTTCCGTGTTCTTCTTCCCGAAGTTTCTTTTCTTTTCGCGGCACATTATTCAACGACGACCACAGATAAATGACACGGCCAACGACGATTTATTTCCCTCGCACGTAACATTTAGCACTGGTTTTCTTGCCGGCACGCGAATTGACCCGAGGCGTATTATATAAAGAATCGTGCGATAAAACCACGAGAGATTTTTATTATCCGACTTCGTTTTTATATTCGAAAACGACGGTCTCGTTTGTAGATAAATACATTCAAAAGTTTTTTGCATATCTAAGCGATATGCTCTCGTCACAATGGTATATACATATATTTTATACGTTGCTTTGTGAGAAATATACGATAGAAATTCCCATGTTTTTGAACTTTTTTACGGCTCTTGAAAAATAAAGACATATTGTATCGAAGGCGGATACAAAAGAGCAGCATATTTTCCAATGAGACAGTCTCGCGATATATATCTATGTGTATACGTATTGGTAAAAACGTGACGTGACGGTTGGAAAAGGAAGAGTAATATTTTTAACATAGGCACGCGAGCCTCGAGCACGGCCGGTTAATTGCCTACTTAAACTCAGGAAGGTAAAAAAAAAAAAAAAAGAAAAAAGAAAGAAAGATTTCGAAAGGACGGAGATGCAATCCCGATTAAACTTCCGACTCTGTGGCGATATTACCGGAGTATAATTGAATTTTTCTCTCTCTATTCGCATTTTCCTCTCTATTCTCTCTCCGTCTTATTCCACTCTCCTTCCGACCATCGTCCGGTCATTAGTATAAGCAGCGATTCCGATTACAAGAACCTCTAATTGCAATGTAATTTAAAAAAATTTTTTTTATGTATTCACGAGCTTCATGTTGCATTTTCATTTTAATTTTTCTCTCTCTTTCTCTCTTTCTCTCTCTCTTTCTCTCTCTCTCTTTTTCTAGTTTTCTTCATGAACGAGGCGAGACTTTTGCTGAATAATAAATTGAATAACAAATATAAAACAAAATAAATAAATAAATCACACACACACATACACTCAAATTTCAAAGTGTAAAATAAAAATTAAAAACTTGAGACGGAAAATTTCCGTTTTTCAACGTTATGTTTCGCGAAAACTACTTTTATAAAACGCACTTTGAAATAGCTTACCTCGGAAATTATCGTTGAATGAAAAACTCGGTAGATTAAAACTTGTAGCTCACTGTGTGTGTGCGCGCGCGCTCTCGTGAAAAAATATACTCGCTTGTCAAATTACCGTGTTCTCCGCACAGCATAAAAAAATGATATAATGTTCGTGCGTCGAAAACTAATTTTTATTTACTTCTTAATTCTCCGGATTTTTTTTTTTTTTTTTTTTTTTTTTTTTTTTTGTACGATTGACAAGCAACAATTTTGCGTGTGAGCAGACGTCGCGAAACTTCCAATCTCGAATTTCGAGATAACGACGCGTGTATTTCCCCGGGGAGCACCTTCGGCGCGCCGGCAATCTCGCCCGATCGAGAGAGACACACCGGCTACGGTCGTCCCGCCGCGACGCGTTTCTTCAGCAAATCGAGTTCTTCGTATATATCGAAGACGGTCGGCAGTTGTACAACCCGGTGTGAAAAGTGCCATGATTCGAACCTCGTTTTATACGTCGTCGATCCACGGATCTTGAAATCGCACGGAAGGAAAAGTGATCGTCGAGATGAAGCGGACGACGGTTTCGCTCCGAGAATAAAGACGTTTGTGTATACACGGAGAGCAATGCAAGTTTGAAAGAGAGATCTGTTTTTTTTTTTTTTTTGCGAAAGAGAGAAATACGGGATACACCGTATTGCCGACTGTAACAGTTTTATATTGCGCATTTTTTTAACGGGCTATCAATTTTCGCTATCCAAAAATAATACGCAAAAAAATTGATACGCACGTCAAAAAGTTGCAACTTGCGTTATCATTGTGAGGGTGTTATACAACGCGAAGAGCTTTTCGGCAATAGATATCGAGATTAATGAGTCTCTCTCGTCTGCGATAACAATCGCTTTTCCGATAATTAATCTTCTCAATTAGCGTCACATTATTATTGCGGTGATACTGACGTTATTCCACCGCTGCGGCGAAAGTTGTAAAAATTCAGTCGTTTCGCGTGATTGTTGCAATTCGTACGGGGAATGTGAGGGAGTTAACGAGAAAGACGCGAGAGACAGAAAGACATTTCGCTGTCGCCGGCGTGAAAATAATATCGACGGCCGACGACAAGAGCAACCCCAAGAGGGAAGGCGCGGATAAATGGTATGTGTGTGTGTGTGTGTGTGAAAACGGAGGTGATTCGAGGGACGAGGGACGCGACGAGGGACGCGGGTTTTGAGAGGGTCAGAAGCTAAGTGAAATTGAAGTTCAGCTCGTTGATGAAAACTGAGCGGGATACGAGCAGAGACGGAAACCAGCTTCCGGAACTCGCTTCCTTGAGCAATAGCTTCGTTCCTTTTTAATCTTTGTGAATGTGTGACAGAAAGGGAGGAGGTTACAGCGACCCAAAAGGAGAGCTAGAGAGAGAGCGGGATGGGCAATTCGCAATTGCCGTCCTCATGTGAACGAGCTTCTGCACGGACGGGTGTGGTTAATCCTATCACAGTGCCGCGCTGTTATACGACAGCGAAGTATCCGGCAAATAAATTGCCGCGACCGGTCATGAGGGACGGAAAGAGGGAGCGAAAGGGAGCGGAGAGAGTTCTTTATTGAGCGAGATGATTTACGATCGCGCGCGCGCTCGCGCGCTTTTCCTCTCGCGGAAAATCTCCGATCCGAAAAAAGTGGAACGAATCGAGCGAATAAAGTATTCGACGCGAGAGAGCTCACGTCGGCCCGAAACTGCTAGTTAATGTATCGGGAGGGAGACTGAGGGATGATAAATATCGCGCGGGCCAAGATTTGGGTCTGGCAGCGCTGGCTCCGAGGAAATCTCCCGGTCCATTTCTTTTCTTTTTTTTTTTCCGATCACGCTATCTCGATTGATTGCGCTGTCAATATACGTATTTATGGTTGTTTGTGGAAACATTTGCTATTTTTTTCAGTCAAAATATTGCATTTAATTTCCCTCGGCCGTTAGAGGAACACAGATATCGGACGGATGAGCGAAGTTGAGGAAAGAGAAAGTAGTTTTCACAAGCGCACACACACACGCGCGCGCATGCGCGCGAAAACGCAAGAGATCCACGATTAATCTCTGAACTTATCCCGGATTGTTACACAGCGAAATTCCGCTCGATAGTTCTTGATAGAATTCTCTCTCTTGTGTGTGTATGTGTGTGTGTGTGTGTGTGTGTTGTACGTCGAAACGTTTTCCGGTGAGAGAACGGTAAGGACAAAGCTATTTTTCAGCGGTGTCGGTGCCGCTGTATCTGGCCGCTGCCAGTTAATTCCGTGAAATATCGGTGCCTGCACCTTTCTTGATAATGGAGACCTTGACAGACCGCCTCGGTGTACGAGCGATTTTTCATTTTACTCCCGACGCGGGTCTCGCGCTTGTCCCGGAGCTTGTTGTTTCGACTATTTCCCGCGCGTAATATGCCGATACTATATGTTTTTTCTTTCAAAACGCATCGGAAGAAGATGACGAAGAGCATTTTGAGCAGTTTTCTATCTTTTTTTTTCTTCTTTCGCTGTTGCAAAATCTAAGTCCTGTGTGGAAAGGAAAAATCTAGGTCGTTCGATATATCATACGTCTAATGTGCGGTATCGTATCACCTTTTGCGGCTGATAGGTAACGCGAGAAGCGCCGCTTTCGTGCGAGCGCGCGTCCAAAAAGCCTTTCATTGTAACGCACACGCTATATACGCTTTCACGTAAACGGTTCATCGACAATCATTGCGAGTTCTCGCTGGAGGAAATTGCGATCTCGCCGTTTATACCCGGCTATAGAGAGAGAAAGAGAGAGAGAAGAGAGAGAGAGAGAGAGAGAGAGAGAGAGAGAGAGAGAGAGAGCGAACAGACATATGCAAATTTTGTGAAACGCGGCGAGATAGAAGTGTAGAGGCTCAAAATTGAAGTGCGCAGTGGCACTTAATACAAATTAACAAGAGGATCGAAAATCTATTTTCTCGTTTTTTTCTGTTCTCGAATAAAATACGTGCGTAAATACACGAAAAAAAAAAAAAAAAATGGAGTTGCTTCAATTGAAGTCGACGTCGCGGGCTGCCACAAAAATAATAAATAGTATGATTGCGAATGCGATTAATTTAATACTTAGTTTCTCAAAGCAACTAGCTGTGTAATTCAATAACATTGATGTTGCATCAACAGGACTTATTCCAATTAACCTTTCAGACCTAAAAAATGATAATTAGTTGAACAGACTGGGTTTGTGAGACCCAAGCGACTTTAAAATCGAATATCTCCGCGAAAGATATTTTCTCATTTTTTTTTTTTTTTTTTTAAATCGAAAGTTTGAACGCTTCTGCGTTGATTAAATAAAAACAAATTAAGAAAATTTTTAGTAATTCTGAAGATGAGTTAAAAAAAAAAAACATTTCTGCGCCGATGCGCAATTTTTGAATGAGTTTGGGAGACTCATGTCTGTCCGCGAAGAATTAAACTCATGTTGTTGATTCAATTCATCATTTTTTTTCCGTGTATACGCATCTATATAGTAAACAAAATATTTTTACGATTTAAAGGGAAACAAAATTCACGTGGATATTTGATTTGTTTTTCCATAAAACTTTGAGCGCTTGTTCGCGCGACGAAAATTGCATTTCGCCTTCGGGCGAATCGTTCGATTCTCCTCATTCTCCGTGGCAGTTACCGCAATTCTGTACGTCGTGCAGGATACAGTTTGCTTAATATCTGCCAAGTGGCTGCGTGTATCCACACAAAAGATTCAACGCGCGCGAATTATAACTGCATACAGAGAGCGACACGATTCATACATTCATTCGCTTTGTACGCCTGTTTGTTTGTGTCAAATACTCGGCAAAGTTTCATGCGCACGGGGGTGAAAGAGAAAAGGAGAATGGGAAAGGAGAGAATGAGCAAGAGAGTAAATCGCTCCGCCAAGGTAGCTTTCGGTTTGGATTATTAATGCAGTTCGCGTTTCTTTTTTCTCTATCTCTTTCTTCCTCGTTTCCCAAAAGGAGTTAGTCGGTGACATCAAAGCCGAGAACGTGATCAAAGCGGAACAGCGTGCAAGTGTCAATTAATTATTGTTTGTAAAAACAGCGTGTGTGTGTAAACACAAAATCAATAATAAAATTGGAAATTGAAAGAACTCTGTAAAATAGATTTTCTTTCATTACGCACAGATTGTATATATATTTGAGAGGGTTTTTGTAACGCGAATCTAATCGTTTATTTTCGAACCGGCAAATAACAACTCAATGCGCAAACACAACAACGAAGCTATTGACAAAGCCAACAAGCTGGTTTTTTTTTTTTTTTTTTCAATCAAATCGAGTCAAACCGCGAAACTGCGCTTCTCTTCGATGTCAATTCGCGGCGCAACGACGCCAGTTTCTGTTACTCGCCGGCTTACAGAAACTCGCGGCCTTTGCTTCCCGTCTCGATCGTTAACTTTCGAGCTCGAGAAGATAGTTTGCGAGGAAGCAAAGGGGAAGCAAAATTATCCCGGCGCACCGCAATCATCCACGATGACTTAGTATATCTCCGGATTCTCTCCACGACTTTGGAGGAAACTCGAAACCGTTGCGCTTAGTTTGCCTCGCAGCCTCACGTGGCCGATACGAACCCTCGGCGAAGTGAACGGGATGCTATCAGCCGCTCCGGATATCTGTATTTGTGCAACATCGAGGAGGAAACACCAACCGTTTCCTCTCTTCGGTTCTTTTAGTTAAGAGACGATGAGGAAGCGAAATTCAGAGATAAAAAAAGAATAGAAGACTTTTTCGTTAGCGTGGCGTGCACTTCGATAACTCGAATCGTTATTGAGAGGCACGCGCGCGCCAAGTTCGCGCGCACCGAAGTCTCACGCTCTCTCGGTGTAGATGTTTACTTGAATTTCTCTCTCTCTCTCTCTCTCTTCCGCTATCACTTTCCATCTGTCTGCTTTCTTTCTCTCTCGTTACGCCAGAAAATACAATTGTCGAGCCTATACGCGATAGTTCTTTCGGTTGCCGCTACGAGTCGTACTTTCTCGTATGTGAATTTTGCCCAGAAACTTACATACGCTCCGCGAGAGCGTCGACAGGCATCGCTTCTCGGCCTTTTGGCTAAGATCAAATGTGTAGTATCTGTTCTTATCAGCTTAATATCTGATACAATCCCCAAAGGGGATTTCGGTATATTAACTTATTTTTGAACTCAGGCGAGCGAACGGAGCTTGCTCCGACCTTGCCACGGGTCGACCCGATATTGCACCAACTTTCGGGATTGGCCTTCATAACTTAATTCAAACATAGGTAATAATAATGTATTTCGACGTTGTGCTTGTGCTCTGCCGGCTTTAAGACCATCACACGTAAAATTGCGTAAGAACATAGCCGTAAAGAAAATGACCAATCAGAATGTATCCTATATGCCCACCACTTTCGAGCGTAAATTTCTAATTGGTCAATTTTCTTACGGCTACGTCTTACGCTCCTACGTAATTTTATGTGTAAATGGTCTTTACCCAGGCATAGAAACGGCTTATCGACTCAGGAATTTCCGTACTTGGTTTTAAAGCCGAATTATCGATTGAAGGTTTACTGGATCGAAATTAAGAGTCTGCTGCCGCGTAATGGCGCGATAATCCGATTTCGCTTCGAGTGTCCAGTTAAATTCTACTTTTCCGATTAAAACCCCACTCGCGAAAAGATCAAGTTTCGCGGATTTTCTCACAATTGATCAAAAGCGCGCGCTCCTGTCAGAAGAAAAAAAACAAAGAGACAACTGTCAGATTCACACACACAAAATGCGTGTATAAGATCTCTGGTCTTGCCTATTTAAGAAATTTATCACAATTATTTTAAGACGCCTCTTACACACATGTTGTACACTCTACGTACAAGAAATAAATTAAAATTAAAAAGAAAAAAAAGACGGCTTGATGTCAAAATCGGAAGTACAAAGTAAGCTCGACCGCCGCAGCGCCCAGAACCACTAATGTGCTCGCTCGCAGCGCGGACGGCAACTTCGAGGTGACCTTGGCCACGAAGGCCACAATCTACCATCAAGGATTGGTCGAGTGGAAGCCGCCGGCCATATATAAGTCATCTTGCGAGATCGACGTGGAGTACTTCCCCTTCGACGAGCAGACCTGCGTCCTCAAGTTCGGTTCGTGGACCTATGACGGCTTCAAGGTAAATTTGCATGGTAGCCGTTAAGTCGTTAGTCCGCCCCCCCTCACTTCTTCCTGACTCTTGACCTTAACCCGGTCTCTTTTTTAACCTCCCCCCCCCCCGAATCGTCAAAACCCCAAACCCCAGTTCAAAAGCCTGTCGAAGAACGTCCGAGAGACGCGGATCCGACGCAGCCTGCGTACGGGATGCGTTTCCGGTAATAGCGGGATCAAGCTAGATCCTAAGCTAGATCCTAGACCTAGATCACACAGACGATCGGCTCGTCGCGTAGGTCTCCGGCGATCGGGAGAGGGAAAACACATACAAAAAAAAAATTGCCCTCGTGGGAAGACGGATGCTGCCACGTAAAGGGATGAGGTGATGATCGTGCTTGTTGTGCGCACGCGAATTATAAATTGAAAACGTAAAATGTGTGTAAAGTTTTTACAAAAAAAAAAAAATAATTTTTAGTGAAAAAATTATCGTGAAAAAAATTACTTAATTGTTTAATTTATTTATTCTTCCGATTTGTTCGAATCGATTTTCGATCAGTGTCTTGCTCTTTTTGTGCAAAGTCAAAACACGCTATATAAAAAAAAGGTTGCTTTATAAAAAAGTTGGAGTCGAATCAATCAATTTCCCCTCTTACAAAATCTCTTTTTTTGCTCACTTGGGGAATAGAGTGATATTCGTGAGAACGCGCGCACAAGACACATTCGGCGCGCGGGAAATGGAATATTGAACAGACAAAAAGAAGCGTAATAGAGAGGGGGGAGGGAGGGAAAAGAGAAAAAGATGGAAAATAAAGAGAAGAATCGGCGGCAGCATCCGGAGACCTTCTCTCCGAGCCCATCGTGATCACGCTCGGCTCGTTTCTTCGGTGATTACAGCGCCGATGGGAACTACGAGGTGACGCTGATGACCAAGGCCACGGTCTACTATTCGGGATTGGTCGTGTGGCAACCGCCGGCCGTATATAAATCCTCCTGCTCCATCGACGTTGAGTTCTTTCCGTACGACGTACAGACCTGTGTTTTGAAGTTAGGCTCCTGGACCTATGACGGCTTTAAGGTGCCGCAAATCTGCCACGACGTCACACAACGAGAGAGCACGCAGAAAAAACCGCAGTCTCCAAGCATTTAAATCTCGAGAAACTTTACTTATATTCATCATCGGTCTATCTCTCACGTTGTCCTTTTTTTTTTTTGTTTTAGCTCGTCTTTTCTTTTTCTTATTCACTTTGTGTTATTTCGTTTCTTTGTCTCCAAAGAATGCCTCCTTGATACCCGTAATAAACGTTCCTGCGATGCGCTAGTCTTGGACGTCACGTGATATATTTACGTATATATTTTATATTTTTCATCCGTCTCTATACGCATGTACACAGGACGCGCACCGGATGCTCTCTTCTATTTTTCTCGTGTGTGTGTGTGTGTGTGTGTGTATAGATTTTTTTTTGTTTTTAATCAATTTGGAGTCGATTTTGTCTTGAAAAACAATTCGATTCGGACACGCTATTTCTTTTCGAATTATATAAATTTTTTCAATTTCATCAAGAACAAAATAAAATGAAGCTTTTCTGCTTTGTGCATGATAAATCGATGTACACTTCCGTATTTCCGATCTATTCAAATTACGGTAAAAACAAATCTGTGAATGAAAATAAAAACTACGGGGGCATTCTGGGACGCGTTCCCCCTGTATACATGTGTGTGTGCATATATTATTACATACGTATATATATTTGGATATTGTTACGTGGTGTGTGGACTGCAGTGTTATTTTATTGACCACCATTTTTTTCTACGTCGTGAGATTGTACAACCACGCGCATATATGATGTCGGCGCGTTTTCCATATTTTCTATACGGTTCTACGGTGTGTCCGAGAAATCAGCGCGACCTCTCGCGGAAGAACCCATCTCTCCGAATGCATCCGTCAGCGCGGCTCGTGTTTGCCGTCCGGGCGAGGATCGACGAGCTTATCCGGTGTCCGCGATGTCAGACCGTAATGGAGTGACGCATATACGAGAGCGATTCGAGAGATTTACCGTTACATGTCGGATGGAATCGCGCCGTCAACGTTTGTTAAATGACGTATATATACGCTTATATCCCGTTGCGGATTAATACCGGAAAAAAATCGTGGTAATCATCGCGGACCTCGTGACATCAAAGTTAAAGTAAAACAAAATAAATTTCAATTTATTTGTCGGCACAAAAATATAAACTTGCCGCAGAGATTACAAATTTTTTTTTTTTTTTTTAATTTTGCTTGTATTTGATTATTTGTTACAAATAGAAATTATATGAAAATTTTCTCTCGCAAAAAAAAAACAGCGAGATTTATGAAATTGAAAATTAACTTTGCAGATATTTGATTTAATCCGGTGTTGTAAAAAACCAGCGCGAGCGCGATTTACCGAGAGCGATACGTTGAAGTCGATAAAAAACATTATTGCGCACTCTTGTTACACACAATACACGGAAGTTTGTCTTTCTGATCCTCGTCTCGACGAAAGTAAACCAAAAGAGCAATACGTCGAGAGTCCACAGGATGCCTCGGTCACGATTCACATGTCGGCGGGAGAATATCCGCTTTCCGATCTTTTTTTTTTTTTTTTTTTTTTTTTTTTTTTTTTTTTTTTTTTTTTTTTGAGAGAACGTTAAAGCCGCGATTACGGTACCGATCGATATACGTGCTGCTGGCTGTGAATTCTGGTTGTTTGTTTCTCCAGCTTGTCCTTTTTACAAGTACACAGGGCGTCACTACTACTCGACACACACGTGGGAAAGGTATAAAATCTCGCGAAACACAAAAATTCAAAACATCATATGACACACGCAATGAGAGAGACGTGTTAGCCACATGTAACCATCCTACCTGGATGGTGCCGCACCTACGCGAAATACTCTGGTTTTTCTACGTGTGACAAACATTGCGAAACTCCCTCTCTCTCTCTCTCTCTCTCTCTCTCTCTCTCCCTTGTCAATTTATCTACATCCTTTCTGTTTATATTATTCATGCGAAAATGTTTTACTGCGCGACTTACCGTAAGATTTACTTTTGCAACTGTTGACTGAAAAGTGTTTTTCGCATCTTTTCGAAAAAGTACATATATTTTTTTTATTTTTATAAAAGAAACAAAGAGCGAAATAAAAAAATACAAAGAAACAAAAAACTTACAACAGTTATTGAAACGAGACGGATAATATAAATAAATTATTTCTCGATCGATTCGGCGTTTAATCGGATATTTTGTTTTCAAGCGCGCAAGCGTAACAAAATAAAGCGACGCGCGTTATTTTATCAATCTCATCACATGCGATTCGACTGCGAGCGCTGATCCGGCGAGCGCGCAATTAAACGCGTCGACAACGCAATTTACTCGTCTAGACCGAGTCGCGGCGGACACGCCGCGGAAAAGTAGGACGCGATCGAGACGCGATCGATAATATATATGGCAAATGAGTATCGTTGGTCGTATGTGTGTTGCCGACGCTTTTCTGAAAATTTCTGGATTTAAAAGCTCGCGTTCCCGCGCAGAGAATGTAACTCTCAACGTAAAGCTCTTCCTTAAAAGCAATTTTCTGCATTGTGCGATGTAATATTAAAAGCCACTTAGTAGCGGCAAGTAGACTCTCTCTCTTTCTCTCTTTCTCTCGCGGTACTTTTTCCACCAACTGGAGTAGAGACGACGTTCCTTTTACCGCTTTTTCGCGAGAGTTTTAAACCGTGCACGCGCGCGCGCGCGCGAGTTCTTACGTACAACGTTTACTAAATTATAACGTTGAAAGAGAATGTCACAAGAAAACTTACATTATTTCTTATCGCGAAGAGCAGTTTTCTAAAAATGTGTCTCTCTCTCTACAAAAAAAAAAAAAAAATAGAAAAACCTCATCCGTAATGTCCCGTAAATATCTCTCATCTTGCTCGCAGTTATTCCGACGACGCGTTATTTTATCCCGCGTGCAAAGTTGCAAGGTTCGACTTGCGCATGTGTATGTGTGTGTGAGATAATTTCATAAAGCGCCGCGCGTATCCGCCGCAACTGTTTTTTATTCCACGGAAAACGAACGAACGTATGTTAAATATACTTATATCACTTGCTCGAAACACATCCGCGTTTCACACACACACACACACACACAGTCGCGCGCGTGTGCCACCGACATACCTACATGTCGTGTCATTTCGCACACGTCTCATTTTTCAACGTCAATCCACGGCTTGTCTCCAAGTTTCGCACGTCTTTCCTGACAGTGCATCGTTAAAACTTTCCGGTGGAATTTCCACGCGCTTTTTGCAGAGCGGCGCATCGCTCGTTAGTCCCGCCAGCCAGGAGGATTACACGAGGTTCGCGCTAACTAAAGCGCTATATATTCTATCGAGCAAGACAATTTGTCGCATTACGTTATATACCTCGCGCCAAAGCTTCATAAACACTTGGATAAATCGTTTTTTATCTCGATCACACGCAGTGTTCGATTAATTTCCTCCATTTATAGGGTAAACTGTAGTCCAGTAAGTGACAGCTTATCAATAAATGACCATTACACAACAATGTGAATTATAAGCTTAGAAATTATTAAATGTGTTTATAACCGAAGTTTATTTGTCTTTGAATGTGTGCGGTCATTTATTTGGGTTTTTTTATGCTTATTGCACCTTATAATTAATTTATAATTACTTACACTACAAAAAAGTAATTACTTTTATAAATATTTAAAAAAAACATTAATCATAAATATAATTTTAACAGTTGTTTTATTGTTATAAGTAAATTTATTCAAGGATTATTCCTAAACGTACGTAAATTCAACAATTCGGTCATTTACTGGTTGGTTTTTACTCTAATTGATATTTTTTAAATATTTTCCGACGTTCGATACAGCAGAACTCAGAAGTGCGAGCGCGTTTGTCTAGATGAAATTATTTATTCGAAATTATTTTCTTTCCTTTCTAATTAGCGATCGACCCCGCTAATTTCTGCTCGTAAAGTTTTAATAAATGAAGAAAGGCCTGAGAGAGCTACAAACACGGATATCTCGTTTGTAGCACGTATTGGTTCCTCTTCTTTTCATTCATTAGAAAGAAATATATGTTTCTTTTTTTCTTGGATTTTTAGAGTGAGACTCGCGTTCTGCGCAGTTGCGTCATTCGAAAATCGGGGAAATCGTCAGTGGTGGCGGAGACTATTGGAGAAGTCGAAATCGCGATGCTCGAAATTACCACGAAGGGGGAGAAGTTCCACTGTAAATCTTTCTCGAACAAACGGACACTTGGATCATTTGCTTTTTTTTTTGGCGAAAAAAGTAGAAACGCGCTTTGTTCGCGTTCTATCAGCCGATTTTCGGAGTTGCGCGAGAGATAGCGCGACTTTTCAGGTTTTGTCTCTCTCTCTCTTTCTCTCTCCGGGCTTCTCCTGCTTTATTGCGGCCATAAAAGACGTATATCGATATTCCGAGTGCGCGTACGCGGCTTCACGAGTGCGCTTATATATTCCCGCGCGTAATCTACGCCGAGTCGAAACGGCCTCGTCTGGCCGTTATCAGACGCGATACGTAATATAAAAGTTCAAGTCGCGAAAGAGACGCTTCAAACGACGGTCCCGGATAAATCGTCTCGTTGATTCAACTCGCGCTTCAGCTTCTCGCGATTAATGTCTGCGAAATCAAACTACACTTGTTCGCCGAGCAATACATTCGCGTTTTTGAAAAAAAAAGTAAAATAAAACCGCCGTTTTTGAAAAAAAAAGTAAAATAAAACCACCGATTGTTTTATCGACTTTTTTGTTGTTGTATCGGTTCGCTTACAAATTCGCGTAATTAGCGACCCGTAACAGTAGACAATTTGCGCGTTGCATAAATAAAATGATTGCGAGGAGTCAGTGAATTATACTTGGGCTGCGTAATCTACGAGCGAATAATTTCGGTGTTCGTCCTATAACGATGTCATTAATAGCGCACCGTGCACGGGCTGCCTCGTAATCGACCATCTCCCCCCCTCCTCCCCTCGTTCGATAATGAGTAAAATATACAAGCTCTCTCTCTCTCTCTCTCTCGGAAATTCACGTGAAAATTGAATTTTACTGTTGGGCATAAGGTAATTTGCGAACCGTGATAAAAGTTCGGGACTAATAAGCGCACTTTATTTTGCCGGAGAATTTACCGGGAAACAAGTCTCTCGCGCGTAACTTTATTACAACGCTAATAATTATTACATCGGTTTATAGGTTTGTGTATGTGTGTGTATTCGCGTACGTCTTCGTAAAAAAAAAAAAAAAACAAAACAAAACAAAAACATCCGACCGAATTCACTCGACCGTGCGAATGTACATATATCGCGGCCGAACGATTCCCGACGGCACCGATATTTATCCGCTCTACTGCGACGTCGATTATCCGTGGAAACTCTACTGCGCGAGTTATTGCCGGGTCGGTCGGCCGCGTCGAAAACGCACACGCGAAAATTTCGAAACGAACAGACGGATAATAATTCAATTTCCCGAATAGTACCCGCGCGAAGTTCCTTTGACTTCCCGAACA
The DNA here is from genome assembly GCA_014825685.1 of Pseudomyrmex cubaensis. NCBI lineage: Eukaryota > Metazoa > Arthropoda > Insecta > Hymenoptera > Formicidae > Pseudomyrmex > Pseudomyrmex cubaensis. The sequence continues at coordinate 21,953 of QVOA01006114.1, read as the reverse complement.
AACGACGCAGCGGCGTGTTCGGTTTCTGTAATCGCGGTTTTTTTTCTTCTTTCTTTTTCTCCAAAAATCGAATCCGCGATCGAAAATCGCGGATCGGAATCGACGCAGCTCTGCGTGAAGTAACAGAATTATCTTATGATTGTGCGTGCGTGTGTACGACAGATGTGTGTTGTTTTGAACACTCGGAATAAATTTCCGCAGAAAAAAAATGATAGAAAGTTACAAAAAAGTGAGAATTGCCTCTTAAGTCGCTTTTTCATTTTTCGACAAATAATGCAGTTTGCCCCGTCTGAAAGATGTTTCTGATTACTTCCCATAAAAGACTTCTCCTTTCACTTTTTTCTCTCTCTCTCTCTTTCTCTCTCGGGAAACAGCATTGGTTATTCCGCTCTTTCTCTCGATACTTTTATGAGCGCTTTTGCAACGGTGCACTCGAAATGAAACAGACGCCGCGCTAACTTATTATAGCTCTCGCGCTCTCTCGGAAAAAGTCGTCTCGTTCGTGCGGGTGAGTGTGGAAAAGGGTTACGGGACGTTCATCGGAAAACGCGGGAAGTGCAGGGCGCGCGAACGCGGATGTATCCCCTTTAAGGGGCCCTTAGGGGAAAGTATAGCGCTTTCGCGGCTTTAACTTAGCAGCGGCGGCGAGTCGTTGACTTGTTGAGTGGTTCGTGTCAACGTGACCGGGTCAGAGCGCGGGTCCGATATTTGCCAGGACGACCGAAACGCCAGATACAAACCGATGCAACGCGACGCGTCGCGCCGTCGACCATCGTCAGGTGGTATCTATCTTATATAATGCCATCGTGAGATATATGTCGATCGCACGCCGACAGCAGCGTGAAATCCTGTCAGCGCATTAGAATTAGAATGTACTTCTGTGCCACGTGCAGGCCACGTTCGGGGCCACTCGTGTTCGTATGGAGGAAAGGGATAGAGATTCTTGATTGATATCCTCACGTAAATCTCGACCGGGAGTTTTCCTCTCAGAACTTTTTTGTTTTTTTTAAGAGACACCCCAGGTCTCTACATTTTATTGAAGTTCAAATTTCGGAGAAACTGTTTGCCTACTTGAGTGGATTTTTTTTTTTTTTTTAAGAGAAGAAACGTCCGAGTTCGCTTCGTTTAAGGTTCGAGGCAAGGTTCGAGGACAAAAACGGTTTGGTCTAGTATTCATCATTCGGCCGACTTACGATCTATCTAAAAACAAGATAGAGTATCCAGTCGAGTTGCAGTAATTATCGATACCGATGCAGTTTTCACAACTGTCCGAGTGCTCGTAATAAATCAAGGACTTTTTGCGCTAATCTAAGAAAATGCGAGGGAGCTTTTACATTACCGTAATTGTTCGCATGTTTCGTTTTCTCTCCAAGAGGGTTTTTTCTTGAAGAATCAGAACAGATAATACGAACGTTATTATTTATCGTTTTTCGTCTTAACTGTTGAAAAAGTTGATTGTGAGAAATGGCCGCGTGTAGACTTTACGTCCGCTGCCACAGAATCTGCTCGACTGACTGTATTATGGACAATAAAAAAAAAAAAAAAGAAAACAAATGAACGAAAGAAAAACATCATATAGAGGTATAGTACACATACGTTTACGGCGATTCGGTATATTTATTCCTTTTCGAATACGTTCGAATTTTATACCTTTTCCATGGGGGATTCGATACTTTTCCATAGTGGCGTCACACACACACACACACACACACACACACACACACACACACACACACACACACACACACACACACACACACACACACGTACACACGCACATTTACGCAACACGTAATATGTCCACATAATGCTCTCACACACACATCTGCACACGTATCTGTGTAGTACCTCACACGTGTCACGTCACAAATGCATTTTCCGCGACGCCAGAACGTATACTTCAGAAGCGCTTTGACTTTGTGCAAGATAAGTGAGAACAAGTGCGCGCATATGAGTGGCACGTAATATTGTTTTCTTTCTTTTTGAGCAATTTTATTTGATTGCGCGTCACTAGAATCGTTTTTCTTCTCCTTCTTCTTCTTCTTCTTTTTCTTCTTCTTTGCAACGTGCGATACAATCGTGATTACTGAAACATGTTCGATTATAATCGATTTTACAGTGACGGAGTTTTGGAATTTAAAAAAACTGTCACCAAAAAACAAATCAATAAACTACGAGAGCCGATTTTTAATTAATAATGTTCAATTTTTAATAATATCTTTTTTTTATAAACGTTTAACCACATCAGGTTTACAGCGATTAAAGTTTTCGCTCGAGGGAAGATGTCGCACGTGTTTAATTTAAGTGATTAAAGTATTCGCTTGAAGGAAGACGTTGCATATATTTAATTTAAAAGTCAGCAAGCTCTGCGGTAGTATTTTTTCCGTGATGTACATACATGAGCTTCCGCTCCGTGGAACGCTGCGACGCGAGAAAAGGATTAAAAAAAAAAAAAAAAAACAACAAAAAAATAGGATACGTCGCGCCAAGGCGTCACGCACGCAGTTCACATTCACACACACACGTACATACACGCGCGGTGTTACACGCAATACTCGCACGCATATTTTTCGTTAAGAACACGAGATCATGTACATATTTGGTATGTGTGTGTGTGTGTATCCGCACAGGCTGTTCCGAAACCGCCAGACACCTGAGACATCTACGTGCACGTCACTTTTTTTTTTTTTTAAATCGAGTTTCCGCGCTTTTACAAAAAAAATCAAATCTCTGTTTCACCCACGAGCATATAAGTTACAGATTATGATAATTTTTGTTGTATGTGTCGATTTTGTTTTATCGACCGATTGATATATTTTAGAATTAGGCAAGAAGAGATGTTAGTCGCACTGTTGTATCAAGTTTTTTTTTTTTTTTAAGTTTTGACGCGCGCGGGAATTTCGGACCACCCCGTAGACACGCAGTTTACTCAACCACGCCCCGCCTCACACTTTCCCCAGACATAAATATGTATGTTTATCATTGTTGGGTGTATGTAAGTGTGCGTTATGCGACGTTAGTAAAAAGCCAAGTACCGCAAAAGCTCGATGTGTTGTTGCGCGTAGGAAAGCGTTTATGTGCTTGCGCGCTAGGAAAGCTTTCTGTCTCTAGAAGGGCTGCCAAGTGTGAATGTAACGCAACAAAAGAGGGACAATAAACGCGTCGCTCGGGACACGGCAGGTGTGAAGAAAAACGTTTCTTTATGCTGCTCCTTTTCAACCCTTTGGTGTCGAAATGATTTCGCGATCGATATAAAAGCCGCGGGCTTATTGCCAACGAGAGAAAATGACCGGATTGATTGCTGATTTTCTCGTTTTTTTTTTTTTTTGTCGCCGAATATATGCAATTTGTCGCCTGAAATGTGGCAAAATTACCATATTACACTTCGGTTAGCGATAATTATAGCATGGCAAACGCGCGAAAAGAGATATCGATTACTTTCTATATGGGGCATGTTATTATTTCCACTAAAATCAGCTCGCCCGTCCTCTTTTTTTTTTTTTTTAGATTAGGGTGAAAAACATCGTATTCTCTCGGCCTTTGTGTTAAAACCCTGAAATATTAGATTACACATGTCGTTGTTTCGACAACATAGTTTTTTTTTTTTATATCTTTTTTCCTGTTTTGTTACAAGTGAATATCAGAGTTTTCGACTAACTAAAAATATTGTTTAAAACAAGAATGTTTAAAGTGCGAAGCAACGTACTTTGGATAATATAAAATATGATACGTGACAATTTATAGACAGACGCGCGGGAAAAACGGGTTTGTCTGCTCGTTTATTTTTTTGTTGTTGTTGCATGAAATAATTACGCAAAAATATCTCACACGTATGTACGTTTATTAAAAATAAGTGAGAGAAAAGTTATTGTATATTTCAGAGTCAAATAGGCAAGTTTGGCGTTAAAGGCGCCGTATATGAATACGTACATATACTACCAAAGCGTATCAATTTGAGCTCCGACGATATATCGTTAGAAAAAAAAAACCGTTGGAATCGATAAAGGGGTGCTTCTGTTTTCCGTCGCCCCAAAGAAACGCCTCGATTTTACGGGTAAATCGTCACGATCAAAGGAACGGAGTTCCGTAAATGTTGCTTGTAGTTCCATAGTCTCTCTCCTACAAAAAAGCCAAAAGAAAAATGTTAACCACAATCGTTCTTTCGTTCGGGTTTACGTATCGGAAACACTTTGCTTTTCCTCAGAAATAAAGTTTATTTGTTTTTTTTTTTACGTAACTTTTGTCACAACGAAAAATAGAATAGAAATATAATGTGCAAATTATTATGATAAATATTCTAATAAATTTGTATAATAAATATAATAATAATTTATTAAATAATGTATTATTATAATTTATAACAAATTATAATATAATATGTAAATTTATTAGATAATAAATTTTATATAACAAATTTTTTTATTTATTATATAATAAATTTATATAGTATATTATAATTTATTTTATATTTATTAATACATTATAATAATTATATTACTTTGTTATAAATTATTATAAATAGTAAAATTATGTCAAACTTTTGACGAAAACCACCATACGTATGCTTATCGAACATTTCTAAGATTTAATGGAGCATTGCATAAAGTAATACACGATAAAAAACATTTTTAATCCAAACATAGAAACTCTAAAAAAAAAACAAAAAAGTACGAAACGTATTCCGATAATCGTATACTTTTCACTGACGTTTCGCGCGGCCGCGTTGGAAATGCAGCGGTCTGTCAACGAGTAGTAGAGACCGGCGGAGTGTGAAAAATTGCGAGGGCTTTCAAGCTCTGCTTCTACTTCCGCATTCGCCGGTCTAGAGACTCCCCTCTCTCTTTTTTTTCTCTCTCTCTCTCTTTCCCGCTGCGGACTCGTGATTTTTCTTCTCGCGGAAATAGGTCGCGGTTCGCGTTGCGCTGGAACCTGGTTATGATTTATGCATATCTGGTGTTTTTCGGTACGCGTGTTTTTTTTCTTTTTTGCGCACGCGCGCGCGCGACGCGTTATGTTTATCTCCAACTTCCGATATAAACTCGGTTACTTTCGGGAACAATTATACGTCAAGTTTGAAGAAACACGATTTCTCGAAAAAGAAAAAAGGAGAAACGTATAATCGGTTGCGATTTAGTCGCGGCATTTTCTTTTTATGTCGCGGTAACATCGTAGATTATACTCAAGTGGTTTTTTTTTTCGTACAGTCGCACACCGCGAGAACGCGATCTCTCTCTTTCTCTCTCTCTCATTTTGCAAATTCCGCATCTCGACTTTCTGAAAAAACTCGGAACTCGGAAACTGCTGCGAAGAAAAGTCGCGGCTTCCCGAGCGAGAATAAAATCTTGTTTTTCTTCGGCAAAAAAAAAGCAGACGCAACAGATTGAATATTATGGAAACGCGAGAATAATACCAGGCCAGGGTCTCTGCTTTTGGTCGTTGAACAAAAAAAAAAGTTACAGACTGAAGAAAATCCCGGACTGAAAATCATCATCCAGCTCGTTAGGAAGTTTGCCGGGATATCTGCGAGAAAAAAAGTTTTTCTTTTCTTTTTTTTTTTTTTTGTATCGTTGCTTCCGAAGTAATTCAATCTTTTTCTTTTTTTTTTTAATGAAGAGTTCGTTTCCGTCGCAAATTAAGTCCTTTGCTTCCCTCGGAGAAACAGAAATCTATTACTGAACTTCCTTTATGGGAGAAACAACTTCATCAAAAATACCCTCCGGAAAATGAGCTTTTCGTACGTCCATTCAATTCTCTCTTTCTCCGGGTACGTTTGTTTGCGTTTTCTCCTTCACGGAGCGCGATTTCCGTGTCATTACCGCGCGCGCGCGCGCGGAAAGGGACGGAGGAGGAAGTAAGAGATTATCCGGAAGACGCGAACGCGCTTAAACGGCACCGATGCTCGAGAATAATGGATGCTCGCTGGTATCTCGAAAAGAAGAGAACGAAAAATGATCGATATTGCCCGGAATTGCCGCGGCAAACGGCACGAGGATTATGCATACATGCATAACAAGAAGAGGCAAGAGAGAGAGAGAGAGAGAGAGAGAGAGGCTCTAACCTCTCGCGCTTGAATTTCATCCGCAATCTCGGGGGGCGAGCGAACGTCGTTATCCGCACACAGAGGTGTGCGGGTGTGGGTTCGGAGATTTAATCTGATTCCGTGCCCCGCGCGGAACCTCCGTACAGGTCGCCGACCCACAACCTCGGCACAATTAGGCAAACTATATAGAAACGCGCATCCTTTCGAAGCCACGGTCCCGTTTAAAAGTCGATTCCTCCGCCGATAGGTAGGTATGTACGTGCCCCCCCTCCCCCCGCGCACCCCCGACGATACACACCTCGCGCGCCCTGTTATCTCGAGAGAAGCCTGTCTTTCAGATGGGATTATCTCGAGAGAAATCTCACGTTGAATTGATTGCGCCAAATCGATATTCTCTCTTCTATATATCTCTTTGCGTCTACATAAATATTGATTCGAAGGACAACTTGTATTTTTTTTTTTTTTATGAAGAAGATACTAAATACTTTATCCTCTTGTTCTCGACGTGAAGAGTTTTATGGAGTTCAAATGATCGAAAAATCTTTCCGCTCGGAATAAAACCAGACGAACCGTTAAAGCGCTTAATTATCCTTGATTAATTTACAACAGTTAATGAATCTATAATTGCTCGAGAATGCACTTTCTCCTAATAGTTCGATAAAATGTTAGTTTATTGTCGAATCGAATAACTCGCGAAAATTACACAGATTTCTGCCACGCAAACCGAACACAAACAATTCCCCGTTCGAATTCCAGTTTCTCTTTGTTCCCGATAACTGTGTGTGTGTGTGTGTGTGTGTGTGTGTGTGTGTGTGTGTGTGTGTGTGTGTGTGTGTGTGTGTGTGTGTGTGTGTACAATGTGTGCTGATTGGGAGATATGGTCGAAACAAAGTTTTTTCCTTGAAAGCTACGTAAACCTCGAAAATTGTGAATTACAATTGTCGTGTTATTTCGTTACATTAATGAATTCGCGATTGACGAACCGTGTCTGCGGGCGGGCGATTGGCCGATTGAGGGGGAAATTGTCTCTGGCAATTATCGCGAACCACGTGAACGACATGAAAATTCAACGTCGGATCCAATCACGATAAGCACGTTGCTCACCACTGACATAACTTCGCGAATCGACCCCCGCGGAGATAACGAATAATAACGTTATTTGCAATCAAGCGTCTGCGCAATCAGTTTCCCGCCCTCCCCCCCTTCGAAGTTAATCCAATCCAAAGCCACCGTGGGCTAATCCATTCGGTCAATTTGCATTGCAACGACTTAGAGACGACTGCCGAAGTCTCGTCCGGTGTATTTTACAAGGTGACCCGCAAGTAAACCGCAAGATTACTTAGACGATTTGTGCATGGATTTTGTATGAGTAAAAGCATGTGTAAAGTAGAGGCAGTTACTTGCGGGTTACAAAAGAGAGAGAGAGAGAGAAAAAATTATTCTTCTCTCGTAAAATACGAGAGACAAGATTTTACACACAGTCGGATTCTTTTTGCGATGGAAAATATATGCGGGGGGAATCAAATATTCCGCGCTGTTGCATTTCGCCGAAATATATTCCGATCGTATCACATACACACAGACGGACATTTCGAAAATGTTCCGCGACCATTTTCGTGAGACGAGAGAAAATTCGATAACGTTTCCGTTTCGTTTTTCCAAGTAAACAGATGCAAAACCGCGAATTTAAAAAAAAAATGTCATTGCTTGCTCGCAATAATAAATAAATAAATAAATTATTTAATTTATAATAATTTAACACCGAAAGAAACACGCAAGTCACGCTTCTGATAGACGGGATTAAAAATCAGAAGAGAATATCCCGATCTTTTTTCGGCATTGCTGTCAAACTTTCGGCTTTTCGTCCCGGACGGAGTGTACGTTGGCGTTGCAATCGATGCGTGGTGACGCTGCTTTTATCGGAAAAACGTGGCGCCTGTTACTGATCGAGACGTTATCTTCTACGCCGAAGACCGATGACGAGCGTTTAGCATCCGCGAGGAGATTTTCCACGATGTAAAATGTAGGTCGCTCGATAATTGCCACGCTACAGCCGATCATCGAGCGATGCTATTTCATCGTGGAATTCATTAGCCCGATTTATCTCGATCCGCTAGCTTTCCCCGGGTGCTATTTCCGGTAGGCCACTTTCCTCCTGCGCGATGATACACTAGCGAAAACGCTCACAATTGCATAAATCACGTTAAGGTCGCACATGTTTGAACGATGCGCGCGAAACGAAAAAAGGCAACTTGAAGAGGTTGTACATAATTCAATTTCTACACGATAAAGTACTCGATGATCGACACTTTAAAGGCCTGTTTTTTTTTTCCACAAAGTCAATTAAAACCAATAAGATAATTTTGTTACAAAACTTCCAAATTAATTCTGCTACTAATTAACTATTGAAGTCGATACGAGCCGTGAAATTATATATTTAATAATGATATTAAGGCCCAGAAAAGATAAACTAAATAACAAACTTGAAACCAAAGAGCCACTGGTCCTGGATGAAAAAGGATTTCAAAATTAACACAATAAAAAAGGCGATGCTTTTTTTGACGTGGACGTTTCGATCAGTCTTTAATATTGATCATCTTCAGCACTATTACAAAATCAAAGGTACAAAAAGATACATGATAGAATAAAATAAAATAAAATAAAATAAAATGAAATAATATAAAATAAAATGAAATAAAATAAAATGAGATAAAATCCACCTTCACCCAGGATCAGTAGCTCTTAAGTTTGTTATTTAATTATATATTTGTTAACTTCCCTTAAACGTGTATTAACACACATAGACATTCGAATTAAATTTAATTCGACATTCACATAGGAAATGTTTAGTTTTTATCTCATAGGAGGACAAAGGATGACATCCAAAATAAATTATTAGAAGAATAAACACACGCCATATTGTGTAATATAGGATAGATTGTGTATGTATTCACATCTTTTGGCTTTAAGAAAAAATATTAATTTCACATATCTTCATATAAAAACAGTTATCTAGTGCTAAGCAATCGCGTAAATTTGCTAACTTATCCCAGAATTAGTTGTCACGTGTCTCTTACATAACAAAATTATAAAGCACTTTCTGTTTTTTATGTTTTTTTTAATAGTTAATTAAATTACATATCGAGTATGACTGCTTGTAAAACATTAATAACTGTGTGTTTATAGAAAAAACAAATTTTTATGAGTGATTTTTCTAAACATTTTATTTGAGTCACAACTTATGCCAAACGTTCATTGCTAATAAAAATTTTTTAAATAAAAGTTTGGCATTGTTAATAATATTTTTATAAACTATGTTGCAACGATGGTTAAATAAATATAGGAAAAATTAACTAACTATCAAATTTCTTATGCACAAGTTGAGAATCTGGAATTTTCAAACCAATGAAGTAATTAAAACTTAGAAAAAAAAACTCGCCATGTCCAATTTTGCAAACGTGCTTGTAAATATCACATGCCGTGTTTTTAAGAAAAGTTATTTTGCACACGTGACTAGTACGACAGTAGCAACCTACATCATTGCAGAAGATTATTTTCCTATATTTAGTAAGACGGATATTAGCTGTGTGACAATTAACCTAATTTTCTCTATATATGTGAAGTACTCAATTTACCCTCCCCTTCCGTAGAAATTGAACAATCCATTGGAGAAAAAAAAAGATATCTTGAGGCCATACATGTCATGCAAACCAAGCATCCAATGTCAATGTTTTAATTAAATTTAATTCGAATTTCAATGTGTATTAATTTGAACGTTCGAGGAAAGTTAATTAAAGGATATAAGGATAAAGGAATTTTATTGATTCCCCTCAGGGTTGCAACATATTTCTTTACATTTCTCTCTTACATCTGCAATACGCACAACCAGTTCAAGCTGATTGGTGGCCCGATTCAGTTTGCTTTTTCCATCGACAAACTCGACTTGAAAGAAACCGGCCCGGAAAGATCCGACGGTGTGGATTCGAGAATCTCGGGAATCTCTCACTCGCAGCTCTCGCAGGCTACAAGACCCCCGGGCCGGTTGGGAAAGTTGATTAATATATTTATAATTGCACGTACATCCGGTATATCGGCTTGTATCGACCCTAATACTCAGACTGTAAATTTTCACGATCTTTTAAATTGTTTTGATTGTACTGATATTTATTTTACTGTCAAGTAAAAAGGAGTCGAAAAAATATTAACAACTAGAAAAAAATATCAATAAGTGTCAATCAGAGGTACTGGTGGTTGTTAAGTTCGATTGTTCGATTGTTCGAGTTTGCGGCAGCGAAATTAAATGTTCAAGTAATTAGTTTTTGTTAGTGTTTTTTTGTATCACAGCACAAACGTATGTAAAGCTGTTGTTTTTTTTCTTTACGTATACACTAAAACAGAGACAGAGTTTTTTTTGTCTGTACTTTTCTCGCTAAAAACAAAATAAACGTGGCAACGCCATGGCGGCGGCGCGTCACATTTTCTCGTCTTTTCGCACTCGGCTCATTTTTTGTTTTTCTTATACCTCATTACGTTCTCCCATTTTCGTGCTTGTCAGTCTCACACAGTACGTCGCGGTCGAGTACACGCGGTGAAATCTTTTTTAAAAATGCAAACTGGTTCTTGGTTCTAACGGCTTATCCAAAAAGCTCCGTTCCGTTGCGTGACATAATAATTTTTCTCACCCCTTTTTGTTCAATTTTTCTATTTTTCCAACATTTGTTTGCCGCGATAGAATTTTTTTCCTCAATATTTAAACAGTCGGTTTTACGGAAAAACAAAATTTTATTTGAAAAATTGTGCACTGAAAATGTCAAATCAAACGGAGCTTTGCTTAGACGAAAATTTGCATCGTTTTCGATTTATTTTATTTCAATTCAACATTTCGCATTTCGCACACGTGTTCTTCAAAAAACGGGGCGCGATTCGTTTTCCGAAGTTCACGCTCGGATTAAATAAGAGAGCTGATATAAGATATTCCGCGTTTTGCTGTGCACCCGAACGAAAGCGCAAAACGCGGTTATATAAAAGCTCGCGGAGAAACGGGCGGCGGCGGCCCGGCCGTTTGCCGGGCTGGTATTATGCAAACTACGATTTCATTCGGTTGCAAACACGCGGAATTTATGCGCCGCGGCTAATATCATGCAAACCACTTTACACGGCCCCGTGCGTCGTCCACTCAAGAGAGAGAGAGAGAGAGAGAGAGAGAGAGAGAGAGAGAGAGAGAGAGAGAGAG
>QVOA01006114.1:0-10673 GCA_014825685.1 Pseudomyrmex cubaensis | reverse complement strand
CACAAGAGAGAGAGAGAGAGAGAGAGAGAGAGAGAGAGAGAGAGAGAGAGAGAGACTCCCTCCGAGTCTAACTCTGTTCGCGAGCAGCTGTTGACGGGATTTTTCAGAATCGTCAACTTTCGCATACGTACGGCGGCGCGCGTTCTTTATCGCGATTTCTACGCTCCCAAAAGTAAGACTCTTTCGCGGGAATACAAGCGCGGAGAACGTCGGCCGCGAAATACTCGACGCGAATAAAAAAAAAATTTGAGGAAATTTACGTTTGTGTAAAGGATAAAGAAAGTTTAATTGATTCCCCTCAGGGTTACAATATTTTTCAACACTCCACTTCTATATTCACGATCCATTTGTACGCCCGATTCAGTTCGCTTTTCAATCGATAAACTCGACTTGAAAGATACCGGCCCGGAAAAATCCGATGGTGTCGGATTCTAACTCGGGACTTTCCACTCGCAGCCCTCGCATACAGGCCGCGAGACAACTGGGCCGGTATTTACGTTTGTGTAAAATATACATATTTTATTTTCTTTTGGAAAAAAAGAATTTTTTTAAAATTCCGATATTTAGGAAGAATTTGCATTAATGAGATTAAAGTAGTCTTCTCGCGCGAGCGCGCGAGTAGGATAACGTAGACAAAGGGTGAAAGTACTTCGAAATGGAATCTGTTTAGAATGAAGTGCGCGCTCGTTTCGGGAGAAAAGCCACTTTCCTCCCTCCGGTGAAATGAGAATTTCGCAAAATCTCTCGAGTTTCACTTTGCGAAATCTCGCGATTATTCATCTTACACACAGGGGCGAGGCGGGCGGGCGGGCGGCCCGGCTGGCTCGTTTTCTCGCAATCCTCTCCCTCAATTACTCATCGTCGTGCGGCAAACTTTCGGAGATAATTAAAGATCTCGGGTCGAGAGTGTGTCCGAGTGTGTCTCCCTCGATGAAGTACGTAAGAAAGGACGGGGAAAACTTGGATTAGAGAGAAAGAGAGAGAAAGAGAGAGAGAGAGAGAGACCAACAACGCGAAAAAAAAGAAAAAACAACGACAATTGCCGTCGCATCCATCATTTAGCCGCAATTCATCATATACGTATCCGCGGCGATAGCTAATGACAAAAAATCACTGTCCCGCGAAATCGATCCGTTCTTCTCTCTCCATCCGTCACCAACTTCTTCGTCGCGCTTGTCAAGCGCATGAAGCGCAACAAAAAAGCCACCAGATCGACGAAAAAAAGGTCGCAATTAGTCGGCATGATGCAAACGCCTTCGAAAATTGCTCTCCCTCCGCATTCCTTCCGTTCCAAAACGAAATGTCACGAAGAAAAAATTGAAACAGAAGAAAATGACGCGAAAAAGAAGAACGCCGCGCGTCTTTCGCAACGTTGTCACGTAAGGAGAAACGCGTTGCATTTTTTAATTTTTTTTATCGAAAAATACATCTCGCGTTTGAATGTTTGCTTGCATCTCTTTCCGCATCATTTGCGGAATAATGGTAAAGGAAAATAAACGGAAACGGCATTTTTTCTGTTAACCTCGCATTAGTTTTATTCACATATTTTCTCGAGAGACGCGTGGAATAAAATGCTGTAAGAGAGAATGTTTAAAATTACGACGACGTTACACTTTTTACGAAGATGCGAGCTCTGTCTCTTTATTTTATTTTATTTTTTTTTATATCTCTCTACGTATCGAGGAAGTGATCGCGAGTGAAATGCATTACGATACACGTGAGGAAGGTCCGGCGAGTATATCAAAATGCTAAATGAGGCCGCGCGCTCGCTCGCTCGGTTGTAGTACGAAGTGCAATTCAAGCGCTTTGCGCGTCTCTCTCTCTCTCTCTCTCTCTCTCTCTCTCTCTCTCTCTCTCTCTCTCTCTCTCTCTCTCTCTCTCTCTTTCTTTCTCGTCGTCGTCGTCGTCGTCGCGAGCAGTGCACCGGTTTTCCGCCCACCTCCTGTCGAATACCTTCCTCGCGTATCTCTCTCGCCGTGTCTAGACGCCGTAAAGGTCGGTTATCTAAACTGCCCCATCGAGCCTCCTTTTTCATCCCTCTCTCCATCACATCAAGCTTCACTCCCTATCGCATCAAAAGATCACCACTAATCTTTCGATCAGCCCTCGCTGTTCTCGCTTCGTGCCACGGCGGCGGCGAGAGATCGATATGCGCGCCGCGCGGTGATAAATTCGAAATCGCGCCGAGCTTTTCCTCGAACAAGTTTTCCTGGCCGAAGCTTTCGAGAGTTGAAAATACGTTATTTTTGTTTCTGCGTTAAAATCGATTGTTGCAAATAAACTTAATGGTAGGCTACGACAAGTGACAAGCGGAAAACGTAAAATGAACTCGCGGAAAAACAATATCCGTCACATAGCAACTGAATCAGCTCTCGCGCGGATCTCTTTCAGCTGCGATTTTTCTCCGCGAGAATTCGCGACGACGACGACGACGACGTCGTTGTTCCTTACACCGTCAAAGACAATAAAGAAGCGACTAATGGCGCGCCGTTATTTCTCTTTTTCTTTCTCTCTCTCCACTTCCACTTTTCTCTAACGTTCGCATCAGTTTCTCTCTCGTCGTTTCTCGTCGGCGAAAATGATAAGTACTTTAGCTTTTTTTGTTTTCTTTCTTTTTGTAGACGCCGCGAAGTACGTTGCCAAGTAGTGCGAGCACGGAAACTTGAAACATCAGTGTGACGTAAGCAACACAAAGAGAATCCGTGAAAATCCATCTCTTTTGCTTTTATACCGACATTATCTCGCTCCGAATCAATCGTATCAGATCTTCTGAGTTCGCGGCTCTTTAAAACATCTTCCAAGCAACTTTTATTATCGCTTCGAGCGTGCAAATAAGTCCCGCGTTCTTTGCAACTACTGTCCTGTTCTTTTCGACACACACACACACACATACACACAACGAAACGCGTTCACAAACAAAATACATTTGTTAACGTTCACGTTAGCGTTCGAATTTTTATATTTTCGAACTAAATATCACAGAGTCGATACGAGCCAATATATGCCGAACGTACGTGCAAATATTATGTATGTAATTTTTAGAATTCCGCGCGGAATGTCTGCGGGAAATCTCGGTCTCGAGTTCTGAGAGCCAAGACGTCGCTTTTTCGCAATGAAATTTTTAAATTTCACAGAGAAGCAAATGGATATTTTACACAAACGAGATGCAAAGCAAGCATCTTGTAGCATGAGTTTCCGAATTGAATCTCGACTCGAATCTCGTGTGCGTCAATTCACACGTTTGAAAAAAAAAATATTTGCACGTTCATACATTCGGCATATCGGCTTGCATCGATTCTAACAACTGAACATTTTCCGAACTTTATATTTTTCAAACATTTGAGAAGGTCACACGAGCAATATGACTGGATCTTGTATTGGTTTTTATTGAAAACTGCTGTAACAATCAGACGTTTCGATTTTAGTTTGGATCTTCTTCAGTGTAAGTCTGTAGAAAAAAAAGAATACGGAAAATTACAGCAGGCGAATTTGAGAAAAATAGTTGAAGATATCTTGCCAATTAAATTACAGTTTAAAAATATTTTGGTATAAAATTGAAAATGGACACTCCGTCATTTCAATCAATGTAATTAGAAAATACTCGTAAAAAATGTAAACAATTAAGAAGATTATACGAACAATATATTGTCGATATATTTTCTCAAATTTGCGTACTGTAATTTGTCATATTCTTTTTTTGCACAAACTTTTATACTGAAGAAAATCGAAACTAACAAAAGATCTTTGTAAAATCGAAACGTCTGACTTTTGTAGTGGTTTTTAATAAAAATCAACACGTCAATATCCAGTATATGGCTCCAGTATAGCTTCTTAATCCTTTGTAGACTGATAAGAGTCTCGCAGACTCACTCAAAAAGCCTTTTTTTCGAAAAAGAGTTGTCAGGCTTTTTTTAAACTCATATCTTTGAAACTACTAGAGATTTTTTTCAATTTTTTGTAATCAACGCAGAATCGTTCAAACTTTCGATTTCAAAAACAAACAAAATTCAAAAAATATTGATTTTTCGTGGAGATATTCGATTTTAAAGTCGATCTCACAGACTCAGTCTGTCCAAGTAGTAGTAGGTTGTTTTCGGAGTCTGTCTAGGAAAAGAAATAATTGTTTGAATTTTTAACGAGTTTGTTTTAATTATTATTTATATATTTTTTCTCGTAACACAAAGCGACACATCGCGCAAACAAATTGGCAGCTCTGTCGTTAATTTTCTTTGCGAAATACAGAAGCAAATTGGCGAGATGAATGCGAAACAGTTGAATCGCGCGTAACAATTACCGGACGTAGGAGATAATATTATTTTTAGAGAAAAAAAAGAGATCGCACCTCGACGTGCCTCGACTCTGACAACGTATATATATATATATATATATATCTTTATATTCCCTTGCCTAAAGTTCTCACGAGATTAATGTGGTGGTCTTGTCTACACCTCAAAGGATCTTTAGCGAAGTTTGCCGGAGAGATCGGATGGTGCGGTATCCTTCCGGAACACGCCGCCTTTAATTAATTCTATCCGCGCGGCGCGCTTTGATTTCGCGCGCGTCAAGCTGTAATTGAAACATTATTCCCATAACGCTCGCGTTTTACAACGCATCTTAAAAATTCCCTGCGGTAATTCTTTGTATAATTGAGCTAAGAGATCTCTTCGTCCCACCGAACTTCGGTTCTCTGTTCTGGCGAAACAAAATTACATAATTCGAGAGATACGCGTTGCTGAATTTTTTGGTTTCGCGAACGACGCGCGAACGAACCGAAACTGACAACCCCGCGCGGAAACTTACTTTGGTGACGTGCAATATATTTTGTGTTGTTGTTCCCGCTAATTCCACGACGATAGAATTTAATCTCGGAATCCGAGAACTTCTTCCTCGGACGCGGGGAGATAATTATTAGATTCAAGTTGGGGAAGTGGGTCGTGGTAAATTACATTACCCGCGAGCTTTTGTAGCTCGCGCAATTTCATAAATCGATAAAGAACCGGGAGGAAAGGATGAATTTATAGGTTTTGCTCCTAGTTTTGTATTACATTTTTCGGAACTTGTGAAGTTTTATTTTTCGAAATAAATGGCACCTTGAAAAAAATTTTGTTCCAACGACATTGCGCGCTCGCGAAAAAACTGAATTTATCGTCGGCGAGTGAGATTATGATTTTGCGGCGATTCTGAGAAACAATTTTCGAAATTTCGCGACCGCTTTCGTCGTCTTTGTCGGCCGCCGCCCGCCGCGTCGAAATTATTTGCCGGCTTTAATCTCGTCCCGCGCAGCGCGCGGGTGACAAAGTATCCGCCCGCAAGTGCACACCCCCATTACTCGAATCACCGGAGACGCGTCTGTCCGACGCGTATTTCACGGTAATACCACCTGCAGCATCGAGCCATTCGTTCGGGCCAATGGTCGGACACTTACGTAACATTAAAGCCGCCGCCGGGCGGCTTTAATCTTGCTGCTTGTCGCTCGGATGGCTTCGCGCAGAAGACAATATGGGAACTACAAGCGTACCGAGAGAGAAATTATTCCGGACCGGGCAAACTACTTCTGCATCGGACACATTAGCGCGCGCGCGCGCACACACACACACACACACATTTCCGCAAGTTCAGCTGCGAAACTTGCTGCGACGGCTGGTTTTACGGAGCCTAAAAAGCCCAATTGTTGAAAATTTTCCGTGAAATACGCGACAAATAGCACGTCTCGTCACACTTCTAATCCAGAAGTGTGTGAGAATTTTGTGCAAAACAAGTCTCGCATATAATTCAGAGACACACACACACACACAGAGTCGCGAAACTACATACACAAAAACGATAATACGAAAGGCGTGAATATATGAACTGTTGCTTAATTTCGGGAAGAGAATCGTGTCAAAGGTAGACGAGAGAGAGAGATAAAGAGAAAGAGAGCAATCTCTCTCTTCTGGGTCAGAATAGGAATTTCATCGACCTACTTCCGAGGAGTAATCCCTGTTACATACACGGAATACGGTTCTACAGGTCGCCGCATCGAGACAATTCACTAGAAACGTTTTAAAAGCCGACGAAAAGGCGTCGTTGCGTTTTCGAGAGAGAGAGAGAGAGAGAGAAAAAAACGGGAAACACCTCGTTAGTTCATAGGCGCAAAAATAGCTGCTGTTTTTAGCCTGTAAGCGGGCGGGGGTAACCCGAAATCGAGAGAGTGTATTTACGCTATAGTTTTTTGATTTCTTTCTTTGACTGCGTGTTCTTTTTTAATCTGCAACGTGGTGCACACATAGATATATATATATATCGATACATATATATATATTTATATATATAAAGGCGATATATATTCCGCTGTGTTCTAGTTGCTGCTCTAGAGTGTCCTGTTGTTGCGGACCACCACAGTCGACGCTCCGTTTTTTCATTCCTTGACAGTTTTTTTTAGATCTCTTGTGCTCCCTCTGCGCTTCTGCGAACACCAAGTGCATCTCAAGACATGCACTGAAAGTTTATTTCAGAATTATATATATATATATTATATATTATTGTTCGTGATTACAAGCAGTTAATCGCGAGCGCGCGGAAAAAGTTGAAGAAGCGAATTAACATTATTGCAAAAAAATCTTTTAGATTTTTTTCTGTCACAAAATATATCTCGCGCGCTCTTCGCCGTGAGACTCTTCTCTCCGCGCGCTCGCAACTCAGAGATGAATTACGTGGGCATGGCGTTCGAACGTTTATACAAATAATCGACGGCGAGCTTTCCGCACACGCGAGCTTAATGCCAGTCGCTTTTTCTGTCACGTAGGTCGACCTGAGACACATGGACGAGAAATCCGGCAGCAACGTGGTCGAGGTCGGAGTCGATCTGTCCGAATTCTACATGTCGGTGGAATGGGATATTCTTGGCGTGCCTGCGGTTCGGTAAGAATGCGCTTTGGTTTTATGAGAGAAATTTATATTTATATTTTTTAGAACTTTGTTGGGAGAAAAGAGACCGCGCCGAGCTACGTGTGTCTTTCTTTTCGCAAGGCCAAACTTGCTCCTCGCGTTTCTGAAGATGGTCATTCTCCGGTCATTTTTTTGTATGACCGACGTTTCGTGGACATTTCGGTTTACTTTAACGGAGTTTCAAGGAGCAAACGCGATATCAGTATACCGCGAAACGTCGGCACCGAAATAGCGACATCAACGCGGTTCGCAAACTTTCATCCGAAAACCATCTTTGGGGAATTGTAAAAAAGATTCTCCGCATTTTTGGGGCCGCATTGAGAGATGTTTGGTGAAGTTAATTTTATTTTTGTTTGGAATTTTTCGGCAAAAATCTCTCGGATCTATTTAATCCGCAAAAGATTCTCTCGAGCGCGGGCAAAGAAATCTCGTGTGTGGAGAAAGAGCGCGTTCCCCCTGCCTCTCCCCTTTCGCACCTTCTTATGAAATGTACTTCTCCTTCGTATTCAGTATGCTACCCCCGTATGCGTCGCTGATGCTTGCGGGCATGATTCGATTCTCGATATTCCGCGTGCCGCGACGGCGGAGAACCCGAGCTTCAGCTATCGGTGAAGCTTCCGCGCGGGTGGCGGAGCGAGTGGATGTTTTCACAGGCGCTTGCCACTGGAGATGTTCGTTGTGATATTTCGAAATATTGGTATCTTTACGCTTTCAACACTTTTGGCATCAATATTGTATCTTCAATATCACACCCTCCGCGGTATCTGAATATCGAGACCGTCGAAACTGTTATCGATTGCTTAATCAATGCGAAAAAAACTTCGGATCGGTATAGCTACAAAAGTGCGATCTCGCCGCGTATCCTTTGACTGTCGCGTTTTTTTGTGCGATCGCGGGTTAGACAAAAGGAGTTTCAAGTCAACAAGAATATTAGAAATCATGAGAATTAAAAAAAATAACTCAAATTTATTCACGAGGCAAGACGTCGCGCCAATCTCTCTGCTCCGAAAAGCCATCGGCGTGAGAAGCAAAAAAAAAAGAGAGAGAGGAGAGGAATTACCGACTTTAGAAGGATCTTCCGAGAGTTATACGACCTCGCGAAACTTTCCTCATAACTCTCGCCCGTGACCGACCCCGCTCACTTAAACCTTACTTATTGTTGGGTACAAACACTTCGCCGTCCCTCCTCCCGAATAGAAAATTCTTTATTGGTAATTCTCTTTTTTTTTATTTCAAATCGCCGTAAAATCCACTTCGATTTCTGCTCGACGACAATTAAACTTTGACATTTTGCTTTCCTTGTTTATAGGAACGAGAAATTTTATACCTGCTGCGACGAGCCGTATTTGGACATCACGTTCAACATCACGATGAGGAGGAAGACCCTCTTCTACACGGTGAACATCATCATTCCCTGCATGGGGATCTCGTTTCTCACCGTTCTCACGTTTTACCTGCCCAGCGACAGCGGCGAAAAGGTAAAAGCGCACGTGCATATACATATATTCCCGACTGGCAAATATTTGTATATTATTTTCATTCTCGCAATTTTACTCGCGGCCCCGTTATAATTCCACACCTAAATCTACTTACGTCTCGCAGCGCAAAAGATATATTTTTTTAATCTCCAAGTTTCCTTCCTTGTTTGTTAAAAAGAACTTTTAATGAAAAATTATTGCAAACTGTCTTTTTTTTTTTTTTAATATATTATTTTAAACTTTCCACGAGAAGAAGAGTCTCTCGTGATATTTTCGTCGAGAGTTAAATCGTAAAAATTTCACGAAGATTTCGCGAATTGGTCGCGGTATTTCGTGGTTTCCGGCATTATTTCGAGAAATGCAGCAGCGCTCTCCCAGATAAATGCACCTGAGAGAAAAAGAATAAAAGAGAATGAAAGAGAGAGAGAGAGAGAAAGAGAGCCACGATTAATTTCTTTATTCTTGGAAGCGACCACGGGGCGGACGTGCGTGAAATATGCGGCGAATTAGTTCTCTTCCGCGTGTCTGTCGGCCTCGTTATTTTCTCTTATCTGTAGGCAAATGCTAGTAGGTAGTTACTTTTGGCTCGACAGCGCCGGGTGATTTTTTATTTCCGCTCTGGCATTTCCCTCTCTCTCTCTCTCTCTCTCTCTCTCTCTCTCTCTCTCGGTCGACTTCCCGCCATCGCGATTTTTTCCTCCGTCTAAGAAAAATCCCTTTTCCGCGCGCCGTCAATGCGCAATTTGCGCGCTACGAGAAGAAAATAAACCGCAAGAAAATAAATTATTACACACGGATTTTTTGCTAATTACAAACACTTTTTTCGTCCATCCTTTCTCCCAAGAAGAATTGTTTGTCTAAAATATTTTCAGATGTCGATTGACTTCGTAGATATCGCCGCGAATTTATTCAACATCTCTCGCGCGTTTTCTTTTTGATGAATGGCATTTTTTGGGATCGGAATTTCATTTTGATCGGAACGACAGCTCAAGCTGACGTCTTTACTCAAGGCGCCGCCCCGTCTTCGCGCGTAGTTATCGACGTGGGAGCGACGTAAAAGCTCCTGTGTTCGCCACGTGCTTTTTTCCCCCCGTCACGTCGTCGTTGACTCGGCCACAAAGGTTACTTACTCGTTACCGGTGAAACTGACAATGTAAAATGTTTTTCCTCCTCGTCCGTTCGGCTTCTTTGTTTCTCTCTCTCTCTCTCTCTCTCTCTCGCTGTCGATTATACGAGCTCTCGCACACTCAAGCTATTTTCCTCCTCCTCCTTTTTCTCTCTCGTTCTCTCTCTTTCTCTCTCGGAAACAGTCGTCGCGCGGCTATTAGTCGTGCTTGCGCGCAGTTGAAGAACTATCGACCGCGTGTGCAATTAGCATTCGTCATTATGAAGAAACGAGAAACAGTCGATTGCGGGCGTCTTCTGAAAGCGAGCGGAAAACGCGGAAGAAGGCTAATAGGAACGTTTGTGCACGTTGCACAATGCAATGCTCCCGGCCTTGTCGTTAATCTCTTCAACGCTTCTTGACTGAGAAAAAAATTAATTAATTTGTTTTTCACGAATAATTTTTTCATTAAGAGGATGTTGAACCGATGACGAAAATTCGATTCAACTGTCACTCAGCAGCTAAGCTGTTCAGTAAGTGGCGCCTTCTCTCGGGACCGAGTCGGACCACAAACAAGGATAGGTGACATGAGAAAGACAAGGATAGACATATGTGTCTCTCCGGCGGTTCTGCTAACCTAACATCTCCGAACTCCTGAAGATCGCTCACTACTTTTAGTGTTAGTTTTGCCAATTTTTAGGCGCAATGCTAGCATATATGCTTTATCAGAAGATCGGACTATTCTTGTCTGTAAATTAGACAATAATATCACATTTTGATAATTCCAATATATTCTTTTATGTCATCCGCTTATCGCTCTGATGCCTGCATATTTATACAATGCTTAGAAATTATTTAAAAATAGCAAAATATGACCAAGTGGAGTAGTAGGAAAATGTAACTTTTGGTGCTTTTCAGACCAAAAAGCACCAGACCGAGAAGTGTTTCTTTACGTTCTTTACTTCTGGAAAAGCGTTTTCTATTTGATACAGTAAATAATGAGATTAGTCCGAATCTACTAATGGCATACTCTGTCGATACAAAAGGACAGTTCAGCATTCTCTTAAAGGAGACAATCTAAATAAGAAAAAGCGTGTGCAAACAATCAGAATCGATTCTCTCGATCTTGATTGTTACCTCTTTTCCGCGATGCTGATTGGTTG
>QVOA01006113.1:0-17126 GCA_014825685.1 Pseudomyrmex cubaensis | reverse complement strand
ACACACACACACACACACACATATATATATATATATATATATATATATATATATATATATATATATATATGTATATGCACACAAAGTGTCTTGATGTCGGTGTTCAATAAATGTACGTATTTCTCGTTAATAAATTAGACAGCTATCAAGAGTAAGTTTTAATACCATCAAGGTCTGTGAATATTGACAAAAGCCGGCACTGCGTGAAGAGGGAGCAGAAAATTAACAGACTTTCCATATGGCATTTATCGCTCAGTAAAATTGGCTTTTTGTTTACGTAACACGTTTTGTTTTACTCATGACACTCTCTATCGTGGCTTTTAAAGCTGACGACACGTAAACTCACACGATTGTCGAAATAGACGGGTTTTACAAGTGTATAAAAAAAAACTGTTGTTTTATATCTTTATACAGTTTTTGTGTTTTATATTCTTTCTGTTTTTTTCTGTAATATGTACAATTCGCCCTTTTTATTGCTTCAAAAAAGTAGCATATTTTGTGCTTTTATATGAAACCAAACAATCTCGTCGTTCTATTAACCAGAAAATTATACAGCGAGTTCGTACAAACACTTTCAAACGTGCATGTGTGCGTCCTGCTTTTTGTATGATCCCGTGTAATAGCAAAGCCTATCGGCAAATCATTATTTTAGGTAGGTAGATATAGATATCATGCGTGTGATTCAGTTAGATAACAATGTGAATTTTCGTGAGTTTAGCGTGCACTTTGTGTGTGTTATAAGACAACAAGGTGCTTAACGGTAATGATTAACGAAAAAGCGAAACTATTGAAGGCAGTCAAAATAGATAGACAGAAAAAGAAAGAACCATGGCGTACTTATGAATAATAAATAATAGAAATATAATATGCCATTTTTCCTGGCCAACAACTAAATACTTGCGCGCTTGATCATGCAACATCTCTTGCGCTCTTTGCGTTATTGTTATACGCCATGTTTTTGTTTCTTTTCTGTTTTTGCTACACCTGTCCGTTGTTATGATGTCTGCGGTCGGGAGTCAATCATCAGCACGTCTTCGTTATATGACGACCATTTCGATTGTTTTTTTTCGTTGCACATGCACGCGCGCGTTACACGTCGCGCGATTGTCAATGCTTGGTAACGAGACGCTTTCGGATTTCGATCGTACCTACACGCAGGGGATCGTCCGCACGCATGCAGGCACCCATGTGGATTTTTACGATGATACTGCCAGCTTTTTTTCACCCGTCGATTTTGTCCGACCGCGTATTCTCGATTCAGCAGTTTTGATAAGTGAGTTATGAGCGCGCCGCAATTCTCACTCGAAAAATGGCTTCTTCCGACCATTCGGCGCGGTAATGGAAAGGTAACCGCGACGGGATAGCGATAGGAAGGATCATAATAGCGATAACAGTTACGTCGGCGCATGGGGAAATGAGCGATGTGAGCATTTGCATAGTAAACATGGCCGAAGCTCGACAATTAATTTCTCCCTGGAGAAATATTAATGTATTTAATAAGACTCATAATATATACAGCTTATGTGTATAAAAGCACATCCATAAGAGCACACGTCTCAATTTCGCGATTGTAAGAGACATATATATTTGTCTTTTACATAATTATAACATTAATATCGCGCCACGAACCTAGGAGGAATCTTTTTAATGCACTCTATAGTGTCATTCTCTTTGAAAAAACCGGGAAATGATAGCGAAGTGATCTCGAGAATGGCGTCGAAGCAGAGCGCGACAACGTAACGCGCTCGAAAGTAAACATCTGAGATGATGACAGTGACGACGATGACTACAAGGATGGAACGGGCAAGAAAGGAATGCTTTGGGGATGTAGTAGAGTTCGATGGTAAAAGTAGAGTAAGTAGTAGCTACTCGCGAAATGGTTCACCGCGAGATGGTTCACCGCTGAAAACGACGATGAGAAGTCCTAGAGAACAACGCCCCAGGGAATCGTTTCCTAGAGAAAGCTTCGCGCGAGAGCCCGCTTATCTCTCACGGATTTCATCCTCGAATACCGTTTGGCGGGGCTTTGATTCAATCGAACGTCAGCGTACTCGAAATCTATACGAGAAATTAGGAATTTTGAGAAAAATATTTTGAAAAATATAATATCTTGCATATGTGAGTAAAATCTCTCCGCAATAGAAAAAGATTGTTATCACAACGTGACGTAATTCAAGTTTATTGTATCAAGTTTATTATTTCTAACAATTTGTTATATTTAATATGTCATATACTATATACGTATATCATTACTTTGTAACGTTAATTATGAAGGTTTACAATGTCTCTCTCTCTCTCTCTCTCTCTTCAATGTAAAATATCAGCAAAAATGAATAAATGAAAATTTTGTAAAACTGGTCGAATAGAAATGCCGCGGTCTTATCAGGATTAACGAATTTTAACGTAACGCTGTTCCCAATATATTCAACGCACACGTTTACGTAAAAGCATTCGTGCATATGGAAATTCGGTGAAAAGGCTTTCTTTCTTTTTTTTATCTCTGACGCTGTGCGCACGTTTCGTGCATTGTTTTACATCGAGACGCTCACAATAGAGAACACGAACCGGCCGGATGTAGTAGCGGTTGACGTTTCTTTCGGTGAAAACCGCGAACAGGAAATAGCCAGTTCT
Source organism: Pseudomyrmex cubaensis (assembly GCA_014825685.1). NCBI lineage: Eukaryota > Metazoa > Arthropoda > Insecta > Hymenoptera > Formicidae > Pseudomyrmex > Pseudomyrmex cubaensis. The sequence goes on along the minus strand of QVOA01006113.1, from coordinate 14,495 downwards.
GTGTTTGCTGAGCAAAAAGCTTCCGTTCGTCGTCTATCCGCGCGCAGAGAAAACGAAAGTTAGCAGTGACATAACTGCGCTCTGCGTCGCATAATTAACATTTTGACAAATCTGAAGCGTCGTTGCGCGTTGTTCCTTGTATAGTATTCCTCGTTGTTTCTCGAGATGTCCTCAGGTCATTGTGATTCCGTTAGCTGCAGCTCAAATAGCTTAACCGAGAATACATTTCGTATGCAAATGGGAAATGTGTTCCAGAATAAGCTTACGTCTCTGTAGCTGTTACGGATCAGCACTTACCGCATAAATCGTTTTGCAGGAGAGTAGGCGTACCGTCTCCGCCTATACGTGCATCCTTGATCGACTGTTCGATCTCGATCCAAAAGTTTTCTGTATCGAAATCGGCGCGATCGCGTGTCGCTCTTTGGCAAAATCAATGAAATAAGGAGATAATGATGATAATGTCCTAAAAATTGGACTTTGAGTTTAAATTGCCTATATCAAATGTATCAGTTTATCTTGGTTCCTAAATTTTTGTATATTTATTAATAATTACAATAATTAATTATAATAAATTTTTTGGTCTATACTTTATTTTTCCAATTACGCGAGAGTAAAACATTATGTGTGTGTGTGTGTGTATGAAATTCTAAACAGAATCGAATAATTTTAAAGGTTTTATTCTTCAAGTTACGACGGCTTATAATACGTTTGTGTTTTTTAATTTTCAAATTATAGAATACTCGATTGGCAGAGTTTTATATCTTCGATGTTTCTCTCTCTCTCTCTTTTTCGGATGCTTGAATATTTAGTTTGTATCGTCTTCTCGAAGATTCTCGAATTGTAGGAAAACGCGCGCTTTGACGCTCGCAATAGAGAAAGAAGTAAGTATGTATTCTCGGATTGCTCGCCCGCGCATGCCTCTTCGAATCTCTGAATCGCCGCTTTTCTAGCATCTGCTGTTCTCAGTTTCTGCCATTTCCTGGAGTCACCGTCAAAATACACACAATTTCGAAATCAAAGCCTTTCAACCGTTTCCGTTTTATGTGAGAAGTGAGTGTGGAAACGGCGAGCTCGTTCTCGTTTAAATGCGATCCGCCGATGATCATCGATCGATCGTAAAAGTTGAAATTTTTTCCATTCATGTGAGCACGCATTTTCACAGTTTTCTCGCCCATGGATTCGCGTCGCCGCGAATATTCCCAAGATGCATTTCGGCTGGATCAAGGTAGAGAAACTCGAAGCCACCACTATACACGCCACCGGCGGGTCCCTCGTGTGCAAGAAGGAACTAAGTTCTAATCGAATCAACGACCTTTTCGCTTCGATTTACCGTATACGGGGAGATACGCGGGGAAAACACGCTACCGGGACGCGCAAGGACGAACTCGTCGAACTGTCTTCGAAGGACGACGATGCGGCAGCTGTTTTTCCACGTCGTCTTTTTGCCGTGGAATCTCCTTCTTTTCCTCCTGTGCGCGGAAAATATTATTTGCTTTCTTCGGCGGTGCCGAGAACTTTATATAGTCGCCGGAAGTTTAACCGCGCGCGCACTCTTTCTCCGGACGCGTCTGTAAATCCTGTTTTCGGTGCTTACATCCCTTCGCTCGGATGCGGGACATCGGCCCGCGGAAAGAAAATATCTTTATAATCCACTCTTCTTGGAAAGATACAGAAAAAATCTGAAATTTCAATTTCTACGACGTAAATTTTTGCGCAAAACATCTTGCGATCTCTAAAGATAATTTGTAGATGTGAAATCTAGAAGCTTTCTCATGTCCTTCAAACATGCGATAACTAATCGTGTGCAAGATGCACAGCAAGAATATTTAGTAAAAAAATAGTTCAGTTCACGTACGGAGAGATGCAAATTCTTCGTTGTGTATAAATACAACGAAGGCTGCATGTCATAATTTTGCTCTTTGACTTTTCGAAGGGCGCGTCATTGTTTTACAAAGTACTTTTTTATTCCACTTCTGCTACCGTTATTGCTACCGTCGATATTGATACTTCAGAAATTTACCACTTTCCGAGACAATCTCACATACGTCGTTCTGGTTTGATAGACTTCGAGATCATAGTTTTTTTCCGGATTTTTCACTTACACTATACCAAGCTAGCCGATCGTCCGATTGCCCGATCAAATGTTGGTACGAAATGTCGCTGAATTATAAACCACGATTCTTCTACTCGTTCAATCGGCGTTCTTCCGGTTGGATCGTTCGATAACCGAGACTAACAGCGAGATATCGATATCGATGGCAACGTGTGACCCACCTCGTTCTCATAAAATGTCTTTCTTGCCAATTCTTCTCCTCCCCCCTCTCTCTCTCTTTCTTTCTCTTTTCTTTTTCTATCTTCCTCTCTCTTTTTAGTTCTCTTTCCACTTTTATTCTGTATGCTGCTTCTCACTCTTTCTCTTTTCTCGGCGTAATCCGACATGAAAAATTGCGTTTCTCCCGCGCGCCGTACGCGATTCTTCGCTTTAAAGAGCGAAAATCTCGGTGACTGATATTTCATTCTTCCTTTTTTTGAGAGGTCAAAAGCGCCGGTGGCGAGTTGACGTACGTAAGATAAATATACGTACGTCCTAATTGCACCCAGCCGCGATAAAACGCGGCTCACTGAAGTTAAAATTTTTCTCCGCAACTAGAATATTTTCGCTGCTGTGCTATTCACGCGTCAGTGTGAATTTTGTAAAATCCTTTTTATATTATTTTAATCACGCATATATTTAGTTTTCTCTATACACCGCGTGTGCAATAAATATCAAGAATTTAAAAATTCCAGTGCTGTATAGCATTGTTCTTTCTTTAGTATTCAGTAGATATAATTATCCATTAGATATTATTCTTGAATAATTATGTACATCTTTAATTCTATATTCTCGATTCGAAGAATTGTTTCTCGCGACAGTTTTATCGAAAAATAGTTTATTCACACACAAAGGATAAGAAAGTTATCTTCTCAGTCTGTCAATCGGAGCAAAGGCGAGGTTCGCGCGCTGATCGTTCAGCTGCAGTTTCTATTTCCATCGTGTCTCGTCCTAGAATCTGTATGCACTCGGCCGTATCTATCGATACTGATAGCTATCCGGCACTTTGCAAAAGGAACTACATAATCTGACGTGAAATATCGCGCGAACGGTCTTATAGCCTTATTGTGCGCGCTGTATATACTGTGTGTATGTATATATATATATACATATTGCGCACATACACACGCACATACATATTACTAATACAGAAATACAGGTTGCTCGCATACATAAACTCGCGCACATAGCCGGACTATGCGTACATACATGACTACAGGTTATCTCAAAAAGCTGGCCGAAAGTTATCACGGGATTATTGCGCACGAGAAATCGAACGAGATCTCTCTCTTTTCTGAGGAAAGGAGAGAGAAAAAAGCTTCATAGAACGATAATATTTTCTCGAAAGAAAAATAAAAAGATTACCGTGATGCGCGCGATTTATAGCTTATCCTATACTTACTTATACGTGACGACGTTTGTCATCAGGAAGCTTAGAAAGGATGGTTGAAGTAACATATTTTTCGTATGTGTGTTTTATGTGTGTATGTGTGTGAGGCGAACTAAACTACGTATCAGAAGCGCACAACTCAAACACGGCAGAACAAAACATTCGGTTTAAATTAAAATTAACCGACTCCCACAATACCAACTTTGTTGTTGCAATAGCGTCAATCAAGGATTTATTGCAGAATATATTATATTAAGCAGAAATTACTGAAATTTACCGGACTAAATATACACAGTTAATTTCACATAACTAATGCTAGATGTAAATATTCTATAAACCGCGTGCATATTGCATTATGTTTAACGATGGTGCACGAATGTCGCGGAGTGCTTAATGTTTTAATAGTTCGAAATTTCATATTTAAAATCATGTATGTATATACATATACACACAAAAACTTTTTACATACATATAATAAAGAAAAATTACATATAACAAAATTATACATAATAAAGAAAAAGTATTCATACAGAACAAAAGATGTTAAGATTTTGCCTCTCGAGTGCTTATATTCAAAGTTTAGAAAATCGTTCTCTCGACCGACGCAATGTGAGAGAAAAACTACCCTACATCAGCCAATGACTCTTCTTGTGCACCATTTTGCTCGCACTTTGCTTACAGGCCTCTTGTCCTTTATGTCCGAGCCCGAAAGCTGCCGGAGTGTTTGCTTTCTCTTAATTTTTTATAACGTCAACTCAGCATATGCATCTCCACGACGCGCTTGTTTCTGTCTTTCTGTAGCTCTCTTTCTAAACTACTATCGTGTCCGCGGAGAAACACGATTACGTTACGTCGCTAGTCGCGAAGTCGAGTTTCTAGTTCAACTTGCTCCATTATTAACCCTTAGCCGGGCGCACCTTTTTACGCTCGTCGCTTGTCGCTCGTCGCCGCGCGCAAACTAGGTCAAAAGGATTCGGTTCCGGCAATTTTCCGTCTTGTGTGCGAGACGGAAAAGTAATTTCAATAGTTGGTATCATGCCCACCACCAACGCAATGTCGAGACCGCAAGCATTGCACTTTCGATTTTTTCTTTTTTTTTCGCGAGAATAACCGCGCTATGACGACGTGTGCGCGCGGAAAAGTCGTATGCAATTCTAAACGCTCTTACACCGACATATAATTTCCATTTTGTCACAGTGACTCGCGGAATCGTGTTGCAATACTTTCTCGCCTCTATCTTGCGCGCAGTATAATTAATTTTTTCAATTCTAACATACTACTTTTTTTCAAATAGAGATTAGTTTTGATTGAGTAGAGTGGTAATTCTTATGCAGGCGAATGAATCAGCAGCTCGCGGTATTAAAATAAAATATGCGTCACGAGTTAACACAGTGTGAATTAAATTGCGAAGATTGCGATATATTTATTCTTTATCTTTTTGTCAAGTTTTTCTTGGAAAATTTAATGAAAAAAATTATAAATTATTTAACAGCGCAGAAAGAGAGAGAGAGAGAGAGAGAGAAAAGTATTTTTTACATGGATTGAACGATGATCTGCAAAATTAATATCAACAATAAATATGACCACGATATCGCGTTGCGCGGTTAATGTCTCCTTCCTTTGCTCGACACACAGGCAGCAACACAAAAATATATGAATTTCGATAAAAAGAAGGCGTTCTCAAACGGGTGCTTTTACGGGTGCAGTTAGCGCGTATGATAAATTGGATAGATACGTTATTTAATTGGCATCTGTGGTCAGCCAGTTCTTGATTATTATTGATGGTCTCGCGATGTAATGTCGGCAGCGCCAGTTCTAATAGCACGCTGTATGTCATAAATTTCACGTTACGTCGATCTAAATAAATAAGTACACCTAAGAAATATCCGGACGTCATTATTATCGATCAAAGAACGAGGGTGATACCCCGCGTCGACAAGCATCCCCGAGACACGGAAGTGTCTCGGTCTATGTGTGCTTGTATGGATAAAGCTTATTGATCGTTCGGTAATCATTAAACGTAGGGTGTGTTCCCATTCCTTTCTGTGTATACGCGTTATTTTCCTTCCATTCTTCGCTGCGGCAGCGGCGATCTGCTTGCGCCAAACGATTTACCTTCGTATTATAGAATGGATACGAATAGTAACCCTCTGTGCGTGTCCGAACGAGATAAATTTCCGGATACTGAGAAACACATCTGTATCTATTATACCCTAGAATCTTTTTTTAACACTTGCTCGATCGTGTCGATATTATTATGTTATCATGTTTCTACATGAGTAGCGAAACGAATAATTTTTAACGAATTATTGTTTGTCTCGTATACAGGATGTTCTAGGTTTCATTCACTTTTACAAAAGATAAGTTTTATAAAGGTAGAAATACTTTGTGCTTTTTGTATGTCAATCATACATGTACGTTGAACATAATATCCAACTGTCGTTACAACAAATGAGAGTTTGATTGACTTTTCGAGAAAGAGAGGGTCCTAAATCGAATCCATTTACTTTTAAGACCAGCATGCATGATTTGTATTTTGCGATCTCCTTTTTTTTTTAGACCGATCTAATCCCGATTAACTCCTCGTCAAGGGTGCATAAGACGTCATTCCGCATCTTTCGGTAAAATCAAGTTTGAACCGCGTTAGTGTCATTTTTATACCGACGTTTCGTGAATATTACAGCTCACTTCATCAGGATTTAAAGAGCAACCTGATACTGTATCAGATGGTGATTTTATGTTTATCGGGAGTGAGCAACGTGTCATTTGACGACGAGACCGCCCCTTGCGAGAGCGACCATGAACAAGGATCTGAAAATATTATTCGAACGGATGGCGCGAGCTTCTATTATCGTTAGAATATTTTGGTTTTGTCCACGCCAAGTTGATTATTTTTGACCGGTTTGTGCTGAAGAAAAAGCAAGCAAAAATATTTTCGCGAACGTTACTCGCTACGCGTTTTGCTTTTGATTACTTCGACGTTGTCTGCTGACTTATAAATGCCACAGACTGTATTAAAGGATGCCACGGTCTGACTTTAACCACATCTCCTCGCCTGGTTTACTTTGAAGAAATTAGAATTGAGAAAGAGAGAAAGAGAGAGAGAGAGAGAGAGAGAGAGAGAGAGAGAGAGAGAGAGAGAGAGAGAGAGAGAGAGTCTTTTAATATGCGTTTTGAGTTTCATGCACTTCTCTGAAATATCGTGAAAAATAACTACCGCACGTTTCGCTTGAAATGAAACTGCGGTTGAAGCCAACCGACACTCGGTAAGAGAAAACTGCTCATAGATTCCCAGAGTATTAAAAACTAAACTTGCGGGAACTAAACGCAAAATAAATTTACAGCGCGGCGTGCGATACGAAAATGGACGAAGTTGCTCTCTCAAGCTGCTGTAAGCATTAAAAGTCAACATTTGACAGCAATCTCCGGACGTACGTTGTATTCGATGTCCGACGAATTTATATACGAACTATAATACGGTCGCGCGTGTTGTAAACATTCGTGAACGGAATAGTTTGTTCTGACGATGCACATGTACACACTTCGCTTAGAGAGCCAATTAAGTTGCAAGTTTGTGCAATTGTCTGAAGGAGCATGATCGCATCTGCTTAAGATTATTAGTTTATTGCTGCAGCCATTTGAAACGTTATTGCTAAGCAATAAATGAATTCTAAACTCGTGTGTATTATGACGTTAGAAAAAAAACTTGAAATCCTTATAAACGGAGGAATTCTTATTTCTCCCTGATTTTTAACAAAAAACTAAACTTAATGGAAGAAACTTTGACACAACTTTTTTCGATGTGTATCGAGACATATTTCCATTGTTATTTAAAAAAAAAAAAATTGTTAAAAATAACATTGAGAAAAGTTTTTATAATTTTATAATTTAACGATAAAATAATGTTCTTTTGGGCGCGAACTTTAATTGAATCTTTTAATAATTATTTTGTGTGTTCCGATTTTCATCAACGTGCAAAAAAATACAAAGATTACTGCACGCGCTTTATCCTTTCCCTTTTCTCTCTTCTTGAAAGCGAAGTTTCTTCACTGCCCACTGCGAAACGCTATATCGCACATTGCGGGCAGGAGACAATTTGTCCCCCTTGCATTTCATAAACTCGTTCCTCCGCGGTGCAATACGCCTCTCCTCGTCCTTCGACCTCTTGATTCCGCTCTTCCCTCTTTCCTCGTTCGTTTTTCTCGTTTTTCCTCGTGCATCGATCTCCCTCCTTCTCTTTCTTTCCCTTTCTATCTGGTTATCCCGCGGAGCGTGCACGATATCCATTTCGTGCGGATATCCCGTGGCGGATTCCAGGCACGAAAGCCGCCACCATCCCGCGGGAGTACGTCGGGGAAACGCGAAACGTCAAACGGGTCCGCCTTCTCTCTTCACCCCTTCTTCTTCTGCATCTGCCTATCCACCCTCTCTGTTTCTCTCATCCTCTGCATCTATTTGTATCTCATCCTCTCTTATCGCCTATCTCTTGCACACACACACACATACTCTCTCTCTCTCTCTCTCTCTCTCTCTCTCTCTTTCTCAATCTTCCTCTTGCTCCTCTCCTAGCTTGCCTATCCAAAAGGTGGTAGTCCCGGGGATGAGACTGATCCCACGAGAATATCAGGAGCCATCGAAGCGAACCGAGGTCGGATGAGCAATGCCGCTCTCTCACCGCCGTTGGTGCGGGTGCTGTTGGTGAAATCGATTTTTTTCCTGCGTTGCCTAGGGACTCTAATGCAATCGCGCCGATCCGTGATCGGAGACGAAATAAACGCTTACGTACAACTCACGCGAAACTTTCGCGTTCGTGTCCCGCGTAGATAATGCGTCGAGAGATCGAGCATTCTGGGATATTTCACTTTCTGCGTTAATTTACAAACATATTTAACTGCGCTTGAAAATAACATGTAACATTAAACGCGCACGATTGAACTCGGCACAATCATCTGCTGTTATTCACGAGCTTATACCTTTTCTTGTTACACGTCTCGCGAGAGTATTCGAGCGCGATTACATTAAATTGTTCTTCTATTAAGTGAAAGCGCGCTCAGAATCTTATTAATTAATTGTTTACATGACATCAAGAATTTGCGAGCCGCGCTTGAAAAAGTCTCACTATTAGTGTGGTTTTAACGTTGGAAAAATTAAGGTAAAATAGAATGATTGTTGTAGGCATAATACAACGGCGAAATTAAGGCACTTCTGATTTGTATACACGATTTTCTACGGTGTATACGAAAGAGGAGCGTGTGGGGATCGGAGGGAGAAGTTTGCGTCGAGCAACGGTAATTCCGAGAAAATAGGCGTTCGGGGATGCCCGTCGATATTGAGATTAATGATTAATGGAGTGGCGCGTTCAGGGGGGCTTCTAGTCGTTTAATCGCCCGCAATTCCCGCAGGTCGTGGTGGCGCAAAAAGCGCGCGCCGATCGTCAGATGCGAACTTGATTTCACACAGTCGACACTCTGCACGTACGTTTAATCCCGATATCATTATTCGGGTATTGTAATATTGACACAATGAATATTCTAGCGAACGCAATGATATCGAGCTTATAATTGGCTCTAGTGCGATTGAACATTTCCACTCGTTTAAAATCCGACATTGATACACGACAGACTAATTATGTGCACCGTGAACGAAAACCTCAAATCGACCGTGAACTTTATCTGACATACTGTACCCGCCGGATCAATTGATTTTATTAAGATTCTTCGTTAAAGTACGTTCTTGCATAATAGCGATAAAATGTTGATATGTTAACTATGTGTTATTATGTCGACATAACGGTAATCGCGGCGCTTTATCTGATTAACGAACTTAGTAAAACGAGTTAATTCTCAATTAATCTCACATACCGATTGCCTCATTAATTGAAGGAGAGTTCGGTTACATGCGGTCAGAAATTACGAGCTTTAAACTCTATGTAATGAAGTTACACAGAGTCACGTGTCAAGGTCGCGAAATTATTCGTGATCCAACTGGTCCGGTTAATTGTGTTCTCAGGGATAAGTGACCTGTCGATTTTTTTGTTCTCTATGTACGTCTGACAGATGGCAAAATAAATTAACCGTCCGAATTACGGACCGTCACGCTGCACGCCCAGTCACTTCCGGCTTAATTGCAGCCGCTACCCTTCGAATTTCGATTTGTCATCTACCCTTCGATTGCAAAGGGAGAATGGTGGTTTAATACCACCGCGACGAGCCGTTCATTTCTTTTAGTCATCTCTTAATTATCTTTCTTATAATACACTGTAAAAGGAGGTCATTTGAACTGATATTTCTTGATAGTTTTTAGATAAAAATTACAAAAGAATTAATTACAAAGAAGTGCCGAACAATTTGCATAATACGCAATGTTTTATATTATTTTTTATTTGCAGCAATAAAAAAGCAATAAAACACAACAAAAATGCAACCTGCCTTGTTAGTTGTTTACTTTACTCCGTAGCCATTAGAGTAGTACTTCGAACGTTTGATTTTGGTTTTTGGTTTTTGAAACCAAACATTGGTTTTCACTGTTTACACGAGAGAAAAAATGGAATAAATTGAGGAAGGAGAGTATATACAAGAAACATAACTGACGATAAATACGCTACCGATACTACAACAATATTGATCAGAATACTCAAATAAATAAAAAAACCATGAAGATTCAACGTGATTATAAGTTAGAAACAACGCAAGAAGAGTTAAATAAAGTTTCTGTTTATCGCAGCTTTTGTTAAAGCTGAAACAAAAAAGAGCATCTTCCGAGGCAAAGCTGATCCAATTGTTTAACAACAAACAGCGATGCATAAATATTGATTTATTGTAAAAGAGCGTCTCGCATACGTAACATCCATATTGTGAGATGCCGGATATTGCTATCTGGCAATTACTGAAACAACGTTTACAGGAAAAATGTTCATCACATTTATGACGAGCTCTTTCTTCTACTCAGCTTGCATTGCTGAACACTTATCGTTTGTTTTACTTCCTCTCTCTATTTATCAAACATCACGTATATCATTTCTACGCAATGCATCCGCTATTTTTTACTGTATTAATTTTCACGGGTGTTTATTTAAATCTCGTATTTATTTATCCTGACGCAACAATTTGTTACGCCGGGACGTGTAAAAAACGCGTATTTTCTTGTATGATAGTAACGAAATTATCTTTGGCTAATGCAAAAGTAGCAAAACCAATCTTGAAGCTCCAAATATAACAGATTTAAAAGGTGTGTTAACATTTATATATAAGTTATATAATAAAACCATGTAAAACCATCTAATTATTAGAAAAATTAGTTAAAGTTTTACGGACAATAAAAAACTTATACGAAAGATATCATTTACTCTATATTTAAATCTTACTTAATCTAATTACAGATTGTTTTTACTCGCGCGTTATTTACGCAATTTTATTTATTTGAAAGTTTTTGTTCGTTACAAAAACTAATTTATTAAATAACATCTTTTCTCGGGCAATTCGGTGATGAGTAAATCCATCGAAGTCTGCTAAAGCCGTAGAAAAATGATTTGACGCGCTTGTCTTGACGTGTTGCGCGCGATCTGTCGAGTTGACACGTTATTGGCAATTAACGTGCCTCGCGCGAAAAATAAATACAAATCCGCACGCGCGCGCACTCCGCGACGGGATTTAATTACAAAAATCCAGTCAACGACGCATACGCATGTCACCGAACGTCGCGCGTTACGCGCTGTAATATCATAAGCTCGCTCTCGTCGTGCCGGGAATATTACGTCTACATCACCAAGCGGGCCTCGCTACTACGGTTATATTGCCGGCGCAGGACTAGCAATAACTTACTGCGCCTCGATGTAGCGCAATAATTTATCGCTAATATTTTCTACCGTGGACCCGCCATCCTTATTCTACGTCGACCCCACCGTCCACCCTTACCTTCTCTCCGTCGTTGTCCCCTTTCCGCCTTCTCTCCCGCTTCTCCGCTTCGTCGAGGTCGTTCCTTTTCCACCGGGACATGATTCACGATTCCGGCGATTCACCGCCAACGGTTTTATGGAACCTTCTATGGAAGACCGCGGAAGGACTGGAAGAGCGCTCGCAAAAGGTACGATCTGGACGTTTTATGACGGCTGATGGGCACGCGCGCGCTACGACAAGGAAGGTGAAAACGTCTCCGCGGAATTTGACGGCCGGCAAGTTACGGCTACCAAAAGAAGGGATCCGGCGTCAGTGACGAAGGACAGGAACGTGCTTTCATCCGATTTGATGAGTATACGATATCACACAGGATCGACAAGAAAGCGGAAAGAATAAAGAGAAAAACGAGAGAAAACGTGTGCCACGAAAACTATGTGGAAAACTTTGATGAATGGCGAGATGAGACAAATGCAACGCATCGCGATCGACAAGAGAACGAGATAAATATAAAGATGAGGATCGTAAAGATACAGGAGAATTTATACCTGTAAAACATAAGAGAGAACCTCTAATCTTTTGAGTTTTCAATAATTCAAACATAAATTTATTTTATTTAAAAACAATTGTTTTTATAAAAATAATTTTGAAGAATTGTGTTTCTGTTTTGTATCTTCTGTTGAATTGGAAACAGGAGACTCATTCAAATTCTCTACCGTTCATATTCATATCCATTCCTTTTCCGTACGTTATGTAAAATAAGAGATGATACGTGTTCCCTTTAACACTGTCTTGCTTATGCTCGTGTTGGGACCGCTAAAAATTATTACCTTCAGAGCTAGAAGTGTCACCATATGTCCTTGGGGATGTTGTATGGAATTTGATGCGAGCAAGACGCGAGAAAGAAAGATTCAGCAGATGAATTGTTTTTTATGTAAGGCGACGGGAGACGTCGAGTAGAAAAAGAGCGTAGAATGAAAATAAAAAGAAAGATGTTTCATGGAATTATACTTGCTCTAAGAAAGAGAGAAAGAGATAGACAAACAAACATAGAAAGATAAAGAGAGATGAAAAAAAAGAAAGCACGGGAACGTTTTTTGCGGAATTCGAGAGAATCGCGGGGTCGACAATTGCGAGCTGGTACGCTCGGAAAAAGTCGACGCGAGGAGAGTAAGTTCCGCTGAATAGCGCGGGTTACATCGACAATACGGATGAAGAAAAATCGAAAAAAAGGTGATAGCGAGAGTGGGAATGAGAAAGAGAGAGAATCGAGCGGCGTGACGGGGAAAGTTTCATCGAACTCGAAGGCCGTGGAGAGTCGTAAGAACAGAAGGAACGAAGACATACGATGACAAGAAAAAAAGCATGCAGCGAGCAGGGAAGTTTTATGGAATCTGAGAATTCCAGAGACAAGAAGTGGAAGAAGACAAGAGAGAAAGAGAGAGAAATGTTGGGAAGAAGAGAACGAATCTCCGATGAAACCGCGTGTAACTTGTCCAGTATATTATAGGATAACTTATGAGCGACTGAAAACGCATCGGACGGATAAGTTTTATAAGTTCTGAGCTTGGAAAGCAGATTGAGAAAAGTGTTGAGAAGATAATAACATATACTTTTTTGTTTTCTCTTTTAATTAAAATTAAAGCTTGGTGCAACTTTTAAATAGAAATAAAATTTACTATTCAAATATTAATACTAAATATAAAATGTTTTAATTAATAAAATTGTCGATGTGTTACATAATATATAATAGATAAAAAAAATTGAAAAGAAAGACAATTTTAAACATAATCAAAATTATAATACTTTTAGGATATATTATACAATTAATTTTTATATTTATTACTGTCTTTGCAAACACGTTGTCGCTAGTAGCTCGATTGAGGTTCGCGTCACAAAATTTCTCAAAAAATGGCATCAGCTCGACGCGACATGTATTCAGCTGACGTTGTACATTTGACGGCGTGTACGAAGTGTATACCTTACAGCGTGGGAAATGAAAGGAAGCAAAAGGAAAAATCGGGAAAACGAGAAGAGCGGTCGACGATGCGGAAGGAAAGGACGGAAAACGTGTTGGCGAAGATGAGGATGGAGGAAAGCGATAGGTCCCGATCGTCGTCGTGCGTTCGATCTGCAGCGGCGAAATTTCATAATCTCCGACACGCGCGCGTCGTCACTGTCGAGCGAGGAGTTGAAAGGCGAGACGATCCTCGAAGAACGATCGTCTCGCCTACGTGTGGCCAGAACGTGCGAAATACAGGATAGATCGATGTCGCGCATCTCACGAAAAGACTCTTATTCGTCTCTTTCTCGCCTCATCCTCATCCCATTCTCTCTGCGAGATCTATCAGCTTTATTTTCAGCGCGGCCAAAACTTCCGCAAGTTTTAAAAGAGCGAGCAAACGGAGTTTCACTTGCGGTGTCATTTTTGCGGAGTTTAATCGAGTTTGAGGCTTTATGTGCCACTATCAGTATCTTGTTAAGGAGAGCCTAAATATAGGAAGCTTCTGAGCGAGAGCACGCGACAGGAAAGAGTAAAAGTGCTCATCCGCGCGAAGAGCGATCGTAATCGTTCTACTTAGGAGAGACTGATCTCCGTTCTCATCAGCTCCCGAATTGCTCTCGAGTAACATTCGATGCTAGGATGCGATGCTTTGGTTTCCATCTGTTCGAATATATCAAAGGGTATATATTTTATCAGAATGCCACGCTATATTTCGCAACTGTTGGGTTCTGTAAGATTGACAAGTATATCGCTATTATTTATTTATCCAAAATAAAAAAATATAAATATTTTTAAAAAATATTACAAATTATATCAAAAGTGCATTGTGTTCTGTTCAACATGTAAAATTATATAAGTAATAATAATAGAAAATGAATAAATGATAGTAATTTCACATAACACAATCTTCAACATTTTATCTTTGAGTCATTAATTAAATTTCGATAAATGACGCAGCTCTTTTTTTCTCCTTCTCTCTCTCTTTCTCTCTCTCTCTCTTTCTTAAATAAGCTATCCCATACAGCACTGAAAGATTGCAGAAACATTGCATCAACCTTACGTTGAAACATTGTAATATTGCATGGTAGTTGCATGGTGGTTGTTATATTGCATGGT
>QVOA01006084.1:0-22650 GCA_014825685.1 Pseudomyrmex cubaensis | reverse complement strand
ATATATATATATATATATATATATATATATATATATATATATATATATATATATAAATTTGAGACGTATCGTACAAATTCAACGTCGAGAAAACTGTTTAACCCGAACTTCTAAACCCATCAAAAAATGTGGAACTGATGCTCGTGCGTGTAAAACTGTTTTTGGCGATTAAATGATTTACCGGTTGCAAAATTTCAAAGTCAAAAAAATGTCTTAAAGTCCGAAATTGTTTCATAACTTTGTCAGGAACTGTAGAACTATTGCTCGCGCGTACAGAATGTGATTTTTTTTTAATATGCTGTGTCAGCTTTGGAAAATTTAAATTCTTGACAGGATGTTGCCCGAAGTTAATTGAATGACGTCTGGAAGTGATTGCAGTACGGACTCAAACCGGGTTACGCGCTTGAACGTCGTCTCGCGTAGTTTCCACATTCTCTTTCGTGGATGTTTGGCGCTGAAAGCAAGAACCAAGAACGTTGAAAGAAATTACAACGAGGTGACCCGCTCTTGCCTCGTGTCTGTAGTTTCCGGAAAACGCGTCCCTCTAGCGGCAAGTGCGTAAAACGCATAGATTCGAATTCTTTAACGGATGTTTTACCGAACTTTTGACGCTTCGTGTGTTAAACTGATGTAAACTGTTAAGGAAAACGCTCCGTCGTTGTCGAACGTGAAAATTTATTTTAAACTAGATTTCAACGATTCCGCACGCGAGTATTTTTACAAAATGAGTGACGCACGTGCTTTGAAGAAGGATAAAAATCAGCATATACAAGTTTTTGTGCGCGTCAGGTGAGCGAGTTGTTTACAACGCTTGTGAAACAAACGGGAATTCCGTGTGCATATCCTCACAGAAACGTGTTTAGCTTTTTGCTACATCATTATAAGAGATCTTTTTGTATCTTCTCGCTGATTGAATCTTGAGTTTTCTCAGAGAGAGTAAAAAACTTAAAGGGTATCGTCCACCGAAGTAGTCGTGGTGTTGAATTTTTTCGAGAAAAAAATAAATTGCAGTTTTTTTTAACGTTTCGATCATTTTATTATTTTAACTTCGTCATTTTGACTTTCTTGACATTTTTTATTATTCAAATCGCCCGTTGACTCTGTCTTTCTCGTATTCTTTTAAATTTACATCACGATGCACCGGTATTTTCTTGATTAAACGGCAATTTTTCTTCTTGTTGTTTCTCGTCGACCTTATAACGACTGACGGAAGGTCACAGCGTTCACGACAACCGGTGAACAATAGCTTTCAAGTTTTTTTAATCTCTTGAATTTGTTCATTTAAGCTTGAGTGTTTTTTTTCGTATAAAATCAAGATTTGTTTTTATTTACATTCCACAATGCTGTTTATCTTTTTAACAGGCCAATAAACAGCAGTGAAAAGATCGGGAAATCTTTTTCAGTAGTGGAAATACCATCTAGCAAGGAAGTGTTGGTGCACGAAAAAGGTAGTCATTCGAAAAAATTTACCTTTGACAAAACATTTGGACCTTCCTCAAAACAGGTACATATAAATGTATATTTGTTCTCTAAAAACTATTCATATTTTTTTCTTGCTCTGTCTGTCTTTTTCTCTCTTTCTCTTTCATGAAATATACAATTAAAGATTAGGAAACCTATTCATTCACAAAAATTTACCTTTGACAAAATATTTGGGCCTTCTTCAAAACAGGTATATATAGCATTTGATAGCACATATATATGTAGCATATATATAGCATTTTCAATTTTGTCTGTATTCTCTTTGACTATTTTATCTGTTTTACAGATTGATGTTTATAATGCAGTCGTTAATCCATTACTTGAGGAAGTATTGGCTGGTTATAATTGTACAGTTTTTGCTTACGGCCAAACTGGAACTGGTAAAACATTTACTATGGAAGGTGTTAACAATGATCCAACATTACATTGGCAAAGTGTAAGTAAGCTGTATTTTATAAAATGGTCTTGCTTTTTTATTTTCAATAGAAAGAGCATATAAGATTTCTTGAATGTTTGTCACGTATAAATATTCAAGAAATGATCCTGTAACATAGAGAAAATAGATCATGGTTATAACAAAAAGATGAATGTATGATGTAGGATTCGTCAGCTGGAATTATACCTCGTGCATTCAGTCACTTGTTTGACGAATTACGTACATTGGAAGTGGAGGAATACACAGTACGAGTTAGCTTTCTTGAATTATATAACGAAGAATTGTTTGACTTGCTCTCATCTAATCATGATACATCTAAACTAAGGTAATATCGTATAAAAATGTGTATACTACAACTTTATACAATATTAAAACTTACAAATAAGAGAAGTGTTGATGTCCGTGCTTTTACAGACTATATGAGGACGCCAGTAGAAAAGGTTCAGTAATTATTCACGGATTAGAGGAGATCACTGTGCACAACAAAAATGAAGTTTATAAGATTTTGGAGAAAGGGTCCGAAAAAAGACAAACAGCCGCGACTTTGATGAACGCTCATTCGAGGTTGTTGCTTTATATTATTGTTTATTTGTCTGTTTTAAATGTTGCATTTTTTATGATTACCAACGAATTATATTTTCAGTCGTTCTCACACAGTATTTTCAATTACCATTCACATAAAAGAAAATAATGTAGACGGAGAAGAACTCCTGAAAACCGGAAAGTTAAATCTGGTGGATTTAGCTGGGAGTGAGAACATCGGGAGATCCGGCGCGGTTGACAAGAGAGCGAAGGAAGCAGGCAGTATCAACCAATCGCTGTTGACTCTTGGCAGAGTTATAACAGCGCTCGTTGAAAGAGCTCCCCATGTACCGTATCGGTAATATACGAGAGAACCAGCATTCATCGAAGTTTATAGTCCAAGAGTCGTGCCAAATGTTGTATCTTTGTTTCTCATTAAATATGAGACGATGATGCTTCAAAGCATTCATGGCACAACTCTGACTCTCTACTCAACAATCTTATGACTGACAATCAACTAACTTTATAACATTTGACAGGGAATCAAAATTAACGAGACTTCTGCAAGACTCGTTGGGTGGTCGCACGAAAACTTCAATTATTGCAACAGTGTCTCCGGCCAGCACGAATTACGAAGAAACACTGTCAACGTTGGATTATGCTCATCGTGCTAAAAACATCACAAATCGTCCTGAAATCAATCAGAAACTATCTAAGAAGGCGCTGCTTAAGGAATACACCGAGGAGATTGAAAGACTCAGAAGAGACCTGTTGGCTGCGCACGAACGAAATGGTGTGTATTTGGCGCAGGAAAATTACAACGAGATGATGGCATTAATTGAGAATCAGACCAAGGAGATTGGAGAAAAAATAAATCACATCAAAGTACTTCAGGAAACAATGGAAACTAAAGAGGTATTTGTTTAATTACACATTCAACAGAGCACAAATGTACAATGTTGTGATAATTTATGTTTTTTTTTTTTTTCAGCAAATATTCTCTGATTTACAAGTGCAACATGACGAGCAAACTAATCAATTGCACGAAACCAAAGAAAAATTAGAATCTACCACACACGCGTTGAAGTCAACCACCGAACTGTTGCAAAAAATAGAACTTGAAAAAGAAGAACAAAGCTACCTAGTGGAGAAACACGTTCTCACGGAAAAACAGCTTTTGTCACAAGCACAAACACTTTTAAGTATCGCCGACGTGGCGACGACTGATGTAAATAAGCTTCACGATAAGATTTCTCACAAGAGGTATAGAAAAATTTTGTTTTTAATTTTTATTCCTCACATTTTACCAAATTTATTTAGAGTGTGTGTGCCATGTTATTGTTTTTTTTAATGTAACGTGAATCTCTCCAGGCAATTGGAACAAGAAAACGAACATCTGAGTCATCAGTTTCGAGTTAATGTCGCCCAGCAATTTCAAAAAATGGAAACTAACGTTACAGACTACACGCAGACGCAAGTGCAATCTTTTGCTAGTATAAAACATGACATCGGTAAAAACAAAAAAATTATTGTGTGTTTAAATATGGATATATATATTACGCCGATTATATACTTTATCATTTTTACAGGCGTATACGTAACTTCGTCCAAAAAAGAAATAGATTCGATGATCGGTTTTATAATAGATAATATCGTTACGAAAGGAAAATCGGCGATAGATGAGTTCAAAAACAATTTACATAACTCGGTATGTTACGCGTATATTTTGGAACAAAGTTACCGGAGTGTATTAATGATTCAACCAGAATGTGTGTGTGTAGCAAATGTTCTTGTTTTAGTACGAACAGCACCGACAGAACTTGAACACCGAAATGGAACAGTTTACCGGCGTGATTGACGACGAGCGCAAATTTTTAAATGACATGGTGACAAATCAAAAATCTGAAATAAACAACGCGATACAAGCTAATAATTTGAAAATTGCCGATAATTTACATTGTTTAAACGAGGACGTATGTCGGAAGTTCGACAACTTACTGGCGCACGTGAACGAATCAATGGCACGTCTTACGGATTGCAGATTGCGAGAGCGTGATAATTTGTATAGAAGTATAACTGAGATAAAAAACAACATACAGGCTGAGTCCGAGAAGGATGCCAAAATTATGGAAGAAAAAGAAAAGCTCGAGGGAAAGCTCCAAACTTTTACAACTGTAATTAATTAATTAACATTTGTTAAACGAGATGATAAATGGGCAATTGGAATCATGTGCTGGATGAAATGCAATAAACTTTTATATGTGTATCAATATTCCAAACGTTCCGGCCATATATTTGAGCCATCTTCAGTGGAATTTTAATGAAACGAATTAAATTAAACAATCCATTACAATTGAATTAACGACATCGCAAAGCTGTTGACTCGTTTGAATCGAGAGAAAACATTAAGATTCCACTGAAGATGGCTCAAATATATGGCCGAAACGTTTGGAATATTGATACACATATAAAAGTTTATCGCATTTCATCCAGCACATGGTTCCAATTGCCCATTTATCATCTCGTTTTAATTTTTTGTCCGGAACCCGAGGTCACTCTCAATACTTATACTTTATTAACATTTGTTATTTCGACCTTTTTTTTTATACTAACATTTATCGACATTTTAACGCTCATGTACAAAGCACGTATCTCTTTTTTTTCTAGGCGTTCGAGGATATACGAACACAATACGAAGATATGCGATTGCACTTTGACAGGTTTAATGAAAACGTGAACAACAATTATTCCGCGAAGTGCGCGACCGTAAGCCGTGTCAGTCAATTGTGTGACAGTGTGACTAAAAACAGCGGCGACAATTACGATAAAGCTGTTGAAAGAAACGAGACGTTGCAGGACGAAATACAGAATGACATCGGCAAACTCAGAAGTGACGTTCAATCTGGTATGGAAGAGGTAAGAGCTCTTTGAATTTTCTATTCGAGAATTATATTAACTCTCACAAAAGCAAACCTAAAGAGAATAATGTAAGAAGTTAATTTGTTTCTCTTCTTTTGTTAGAATTGGACTTTGGCAGAACAGATATCGGTAAACAGCCGTGGGCTGATCGACAATCTTGAAATCAATGTAAATAATCGATGCGAGGTGTTAACGGAGAAGAAACGGTATATCGAAAATTACGTGCAACAATGGGGACAGAAGCTCGAACAATGTGATTCTTCCTGCGCTCAATCTCTCAATGTAAGTTCATCTCATCGAAACTATTTGGACAGGAAAAATCAAACATTTTGGTTTTTTCTATTACTTTTTTGAGAAATGCGATTTGTCGCAGCTTTGTCCGCGACTGGACTAGTTTTCTATGTAAAGAAAATCATAGAAAACTAATCGAAGACTCGTCTCTTTGTTGTTTACCAATTTCTGTGTTATTTTGTAGAATATCGGCAACATAATAATAGAGGGAAGCAATGAGCACAACAAGCATCTGGAAGATCTAGGTAAAATAAATCTCCAACTATCCACGGACTTAACCGACAAAATCGATAATCAACACGAGCACACGCTGGATTGGAATGACAAGACACTCACGCAAATGCTTGCGATACAAGACAAAATTGGGAAATTCTTTAATGAGGATCTACGCCGTGACACTCCAACAGGTTAATTGCTCAGTTTTGAAAAGTCTATTGGATCATTACATACGAAACTTGACAAATACATATTGTAGTCATGTTTCTTGATATTAGAGACAAAAACGAATGCCATTTCGTTTTCTCACGTCATTTCCTATTGAATTAAACTTGAAACAACCTAATGTATGCACGTTTGTATTTAAAACAGCTTTGAATCAAATGCTCGTTTTTGTTTCAGGGTTGACACCTGCGAGGAAAGAATATAAATATCCGAGAACGCTTGTTACAACCTCGCCGCATGAAAGGATTATCCAGAGGTTCAGAGAATTGAGAAACAATTAACTACGAAGTAATTATATGGACATCAATTTACCTACTTAAGATGGTAACGTTCTAAGAACATAAACACAAGTCGTGAAAACTTTCTAAAACGAGGATTTGCTTTAAATACATATTGTGCTTTTACAGGAAACAGCGTTGGTGTGACAACGCGTCAAAAAAACAAAAAAAAAAGATACTGCCCGGACACATATTTTAAATCTTCTAACTGTTAGCAACTAACACTAGAAATTACAAATTAGAAATTAGTAGAAATTACAAATTAGATATGTATATAATCGATAAATGTGTATAATCGTTTTTCTAAAGAAAAATATACAAATTTTCTTAAAAAACATGCTTGTAACACAGATATTGATGAAATTTTGAAGCTAAGAGTCACTCCTACGTACATGCAGGATTATGTTACAACCGATAGGTGCAATTGGTCGCGATACATGTATACGCGTTCTATTTTATACTTTTTGATTATCAGGATTTTTTTTTTTTTTTTGCACAGTTTCCGGCTCGATTATCCGTAACGTATCGACGACGATACAACCGCTCTTTTTATCATCTTTTGATATCGAACTATATATACTACCAGTCACTGTATTACCAACAAAAATTTCGAGCGAAAAATTTCGTAAAAAACTACAAGTCAATAAATTTGTTAAAGTGACTTGTTTTTTTTTTGTCTAATTTATTCACATGTAAAATACTTTGTAATAAAGACGTAGATCTTTGTGACTATTATGTAAAAGGTCATCAAATTATTTAAAAAAATCGAATCGTTTGAAATTGTCGAAAACGATAAATTGTTACTCGCAAAGGAACGTGGATCAACTACTTCACGCTTGTATGCGCGCATGGAATTGCGAGAAGAAATTTGAACAGAGACACGTCAATCACAAAAACTTGCGATGAGGGTGGAAAGAACACGCTCTAATTATTATTATTTTTTTTTTTTTTTTTTTTTTTTTTTTTTTTTAATAATATACCATTCACTCCATCAGCTTGTTTTTCTCCTCAAATTGTCACCTTTCACAAATTCCATAGCTAAACTCTAAAAACTAATCCTTAGAAACTTAGCTATGCCAAAAGCACCGTTTTGGCAAGAGTTTTTTTTTACTTAACAAAAGAAGTAAAATCGGATCTAAGATGTTGTGAAACGGGCGGGGCGGGGTAGGGAAGAGAAGGGGGGTAGAAAAGACTGAACAATACGTATGCTTATGTAAGGATGTCGTCATTTTTCTTGGTTTTTTCTTTTTTTGTTTGTCGCAAATGCGCAATCCACTCTCAAGTAATGCATGGGGCAAAGGCTGGTGTCTATCTCTCTCTTTCTCTCTCTCTTGCTCTCTCAATTTACAAATCTAGTATGAATCGTGTGATTACCACAGATGGCTTTTTTTTTATAAATACGATGACAATATGTACAAATATCATTGACGTTTGTGTTGTTGTAAATGCGTCGCAGTAAAAACGCACACGCGTTCGCTAAATTTTTACTCTGCTCACTTACCGATGAGTATATATATATACTTGCTAAGTATATATGTATACGAGCAAATGTATCGGAGATTTATTGGTTATTCGTTCTCGAATTTCTGACGTGGTGTTTTACTGCAACTGGTTTTTCCTCTTTTTGTTGTTTCCTTTTTTTATTGTAACATTTATACGCGGAGTAAACACAGCTTTTCTGCACACTCGTTCTCCGAGAACGAGTGTCAAAATGCATCTACGCGTTCTTGTCCTCAACAAACAAGATGTCGAAAGAAAAAAAATCCGTTTACGAGGCAACTCTGTGTTCTGTTAAACAAGAAAACCGCTGCGTTTGAAGGACGAAAGTAAAAAAAAAGTAAAATAAAAAAAACGAATCGAACTCAAATTGTCTGGTTCAGTTAATTTTTCTTTTCTCATCGAAAGTTTTTCTCCAATGCTCCACAATCGCCGAATATTAAAAAAAAACAAAACAAATAAAAAGCAAAACTCAATAAAAACGTAAGAAAAATCCGCGTAGCGTCGGAAATTACACAACCCATGCATTACGCTGGTGCATCACGCACTAGAAAATTCTCTCTCGACCGCACGTCCGAATGTCAGTCTTGTCCCAAAAGTGATTGTGTGGTTTTTTCGTTTCATCGCTGCGTCTCGACGTTGCGAACGTACAATTTCGGAACGAATCGCAGGCCTTACAAGTTAACCGTGGATGTTCTAAGTCAATCGCTTGCGCGTAACCCTATTGTCGAAAATTATTATTTTGTTTTTCTTATTTCTGAATAAATTACAAGAGCGTGACAGAGACTGTGTTTCGTGTTTGAATCGCGCGACGCTTGAAAGCGCGCCCTCGAAGAGCGACGAGATATGAAAAAATATGCGTTTAACGACTAAAAGGTCTTAAATAGACTTAAGTAAATGGGTTTTTTTTTGTTTGCTACTACACCTGCAAATGCTAAATATGTGTGTGCGTGTGTGTGTTTGTGTGTGTGTGAGTAGAAATCAAAATCCTTAAAAGACGCTTATAAGAAAATAAATCTAATCGCCTCCGTTTCGCGGAAACGCGCATTCATCGTATATATAAATACAAAGAACGTGTGAAAACCTTTGAGAATCTATAAATGTGCCAAATGTACACGTAATAAATACAACAAGTAATGCTGCTCGATTGGTTTTGTTTTGTAAAATATTACGTTCATTTACCTTGAGAGAAAGTTTCTCTCTCTCTCTTCGCATTCTTTTTTTTTCTAGAAAAAATTAAGCTAAAAATATTAATTTACGAAAAATAATGTTACAGCGCAAACGATTCTCGTGGGACAGTTCAGTTTGCGCTATTTTTTGTCCGTGTTTGAGCCACTGCGTTGCAACACTTAGCATTCAGGCTGTAACGTAAAACGACATTTTTTCTTTTGTTATTTGCAACTTGGAAATTATTCGCGTAATAATTGTGTTATAAAAGTTTATTACAACACAATTATTAATTGCGTACTTTTTGCTTTCACTATCACAAACCTGTGAAACCTTGCGGCGGTTGCCCCGGTACTGAGTATTGTGGTCGAAAGTTTCCGAAATTGGCGGCGCCCGCAAACGTGGCCGGTAGCTGTCCCCCAGAGAAACCGGCCGGGAATTGTTGCGCCAGCAATGCGGCCTGTCCCGTCTGCGAGCTGCTTCCACCAGGAGCCGTTGCCGCCAGTCGACTCAGTATCGATCTCTCGGACATCTGAAGTCTCTGGGCGACTGGCGGTATACGAGCCAGGGTCGCTGGCAACCGACTCACGTCCGACTTCATATCGGACAACAGTTCCTCCAGTTGATTCAGCACCTGCGATTTTTAATTTAAAACGCGATTCGAATAACCGAGCACTCTATCAACCAGAAAGTTTCGGACAACAACAACGTTTAAACTGACCTTGTGCAACACCGCGTTCGCCGGCTTGTTACCGGCAAGACTTTCCTTGCTAAGATGTTGATGGGACTCGGCGAGACACTCGACCTCGGCGAATCGCGCGTTCAAACTCATGGCGGGATGATTGGGATCTTGCGTGAGATTCAGATACGCAGCCCGTCTGAGCTGCTCCTCGATTACCAACGCCTGCTCGAGGAGCTTAAAACGCCTCGCCAGAAATTTGTTCTTTATTTCTAAAAAGTTGCCTTTCCCCATGTCCATCTTAAACGGTTCGTTGATGATCGCAAACCTGTAGTGATGTATAAAAAAATGTATAAATATTTAATTAAATTAATAAATATTTAATAAAGAAAAATTATGTCATAAAATCCCAGAGGGGATCATAAGATAAACTCAAGCATCCGAAGACTTTGTCGAGGGACTTTATTCCGTTACCGAATATCGTTTTGTATATCCTGCCAGCGGCCGTAACCGTGCGTGACGATACCGGCCAGGAGCCAGTAATCGTGTCGGCGATGCCAAATGTCGTATTCACGACCGGGCACAGCAGCTTTCTCTTCATTCAGCCAGAGCGTGTGTAATTCTGTGAACCCACCGTCAGCTATGTTGAACATGAACTTTCGCTTAGGCTTCACCACCTCTGAATCACAGTCCTTGGTATCCTTCTCTTTGTTATCTTTCTCCTAAAAAAAAAAATAAAACAAAAACCAAAAGCGTGCAAATCAATAAGTTGCTTGGTAACAAAACGTTTCGACATTTTGTTCTCTGCGCGGGAATAAATACCTCTCGTTTCTCAACTTCCTCCTCGTCATCCTTAACGATGACAACATCCTCTTCAGGTTCGGGCTTCTTGGTCTCACTTTCCGTCTTCTCGTCATGTTTCGCCGCGGCTTTCTCGTCCTTCGCGTCGGCCTTGTCCTTTTCTTTGTCCGCACTTTCCATTTCAACGTCCTTTTCCTCTTTCACAACGTCTTCCTTTTCCTTTTCCTTCTCAGTGTTCGCTTCGTCGTCTTCTTTAGAACTCTTCGTCTCGTCTTTCGAATCCTTCGCGTCACCACTCTGAAATAAATTATTTACATGGTTAGACGATCTATCTCTTCAGTACATTTTATAAATGAATACACGATGATGAATTCAGAATAGGATCTACACTACCAACCTCCTTATCCTTCGACTCGTCCTTACATTCCTTAACTTCGGTAGATTCGGAACTCGGTTTATTGGTCTCCGTGCCGGAAGTCGAAGTTGGAGTCGGCGTGGCAGCGGGACTGGGGCTAGGAGCATTCGAAGTGGCTGGGGTAGCACTTGTACTGCTGGTACCAGTCGCTGCATCGCCAACTCCTTCCGCTTTCACGGGTTCCACCGGTTTGCGTATCATCTCCGGCATCGAATAGTAGCCGTTAATATGTTCAAATTCTTGAACCTGAAAACAACGTGTCGAAATTTTGTTTCTTTGAGAGAACACGAAGCGAGGTGAGAGAACAAACGTGACTTCGGAATCTGTACCTTCTTTCTGATCAGAGACATCACGCCGATTCGCGTCAATACGTGCTGCCTGCTGAGACCCTCTCGCGGAACGCCGTCCGCAAATGTTTCTGCATTGTCAGCGCCTGGCTCACAAAGGTGTCGCATGAATAAGGACACGTAAGCCTTGAAATTTTTCTCGGACTTGCCACGCAAATCACGAACCAACCTAAACATGTTTTTGCAAAAGAAATATTGTTGTATAAATAAATGCGCGCGTGTTACAAAAGAAAATATTGTGGAACAAGATAAAAAGTTGACTTACCACTGAGAATTAAAAGCATCTTGCGGCGGCATTCCGTAACGCATAATTGCGTTGAGGAAAGCTTTCCGTTGTCTCGCGTTGAAACCCAGTACCTGTACAAAAAAAAATATACAAATTAGCAAAGTGCACACATAAAGCAAGCGCTTCTCCTCATCTGGTCGACACCAACCTCTATGTTTCCGTTTACTCTAGCAAGCAAAGGCGGCAAAGGTCTGTCCTTTTCATCGCGTCTTTCCAATCGTCGTCTGCTTCTACGAGACAACAAATCCCCGTCGCCCTTCTCATCGAAATCGTCGTCCTCCTTGTCGTCGTCGCTGGGCGCGCTGAAGTCGCTGTTATAGTCGGACAAGTTCTCCTGCCACGGCTGGTCGTCTCTCGCGCCTTGATCGCCGGTTACTCCACCGTCCGTATAATTGACCTGTTTTCGTACTCGTTTTCCTGCAATTGATACGACACACGTGTATATTTAGACGTTCATACATTAGTCATGTTGATTTCATGTGTATTTATAGATGCAAATTAAACCTTTGCCGAGTGTTCTGGCAATGTCTTCCTGTTGTTGTTCGTAATGATGTCTGAGCAGTTTGATCCAATACGCGGGATCCGTGTTCTCCGCTTCCTGCTTGATTATTTCGGTGTCTGCTTCCTCCTCTGTTTCGCCTTCCTTCGTCACGTAAGACGCGACCTTGAACGAACTTAAGTACTCGTTTGCCCAGTTCTCCTTCTGTTCGATACCCTCCTTGCTTCGGTCTAGTAATTCGGCAACAGCCTTGTCGTCGTAATGAATGGCTTCGTCCTCCTTGCCCTCTTCTTCCTTGAATAATTCCTCCGTACCTAGCGTAAAGAAAATTCGTCATTAAACACCGTAATTGCGATTATCCGGCAAATATTGTAAGAACATAAGCAAAATAAATATAAAGAAATTTAAATAAAACTTCACAAAAGATTAGTCAAACTTACCGAAACGCAAAATATCGTCGAGCTCCTGTTTGCTGAAGTTAGCGCCCTTGCCGCCCATACCCGGCCGCACGACCAGATGAGTGAGCATCATCTTGCGCTTGGCTACCTGCGTTACTCTCTCTTCCACGGAGTTACGCGTGACGAATCTATAGATCATAACCTTGTTGGCTTGGCCTATTCTGTGAGCTCTGCTGAACGCCTGGATGTCGTTGTGCGGATTCCAATCGGAGTCGTAAATGATCACCGTATCGGCTGTTGCCAGGTTGATGCCCAGACCGCCAGCGCGCGTCGAAAGCAAGAAAACGAATTGCTGTGCACCTGTAAGAGAGAGAGAGAGAGTACAAGTATGGCGTTAAAAAAACTCTGATAAAACAATGTCTTCATCTTTTAAATAGACAGAAGCAACGGATCGATCGTGCGCGAAGAGATACTTGCCAGGTGCGTTGAATCTGTCAATAGCCTCTTGACGTTGCGCGCCCGTTATGTTGCCGTCTATTCTCTCGTACTTGTATCCCTCGCCCTCCAAGTAATCCTCCAGAATATCGAGCATCTTGGTCATTTGCGAGAATATGAGAACTCGGTGTCCGTCGTCCCGCAGTTTCTTCAACATTTTGCTCAACAGCACCAATTTGCCGGCTGCCTTTATCAACGCCGAAGTCTCGTAACTGCCGTTCGGACCGGTCGGAGCCTCTTGTGAAGCAGCGGGAAACAGATACGGATGATTGCAGCACTTCTTGAGATCCATCATTATGTTCAACAGCGATACTTGCTGACCGCCCCCCTTCGGGTTCAAAGCCTCGAAGTTCCTCGTTAATATGTACTTGTAGTACTTCTTCTGCATTGGTGACAGTTCGACGCGTACAATAAATTCAGATTTACTGGGCATGTTCTGCAAAGGAAAAAGCGTTTGTCGTAAACACAACACAACACACTGACAACAGAATATATATTTAAAACATCTATTAAAAAAGCCGCGAACCTTTAGCACGTCGGCTTTTAATCTTCTCAACATGTGCGGGCCGAGCATTTCGTGCAGCTTCTTAACTTGCTCCTCCTTCGAGATGTCGGCAAATTCGTTCTGAAACGCGGCCAGATCGTTGAACTTGTCGCGACACAGGAAATTCAACAAGTGGAACAATTCCTCGAGATTATTTTGCAGCGGAGTGCCGGTCAGCAGGAGTTTGTACGCGATATTGTAAGACGCTAGTAATCTAAAGAACTTGGACTGATTGGACTTCAGTCTGTGAGCCTCGTCCACGACTAAAACCGCCCAGTCGATCGACCCCAAGCACGCCGAGTCTATCGAGATAAGTTCGTAGCTCGTGAGCAGAACGTTAAACTTGATCGACGACGATCGTATTTTGGAGGCGCGTCCGCTGCGCACCGCGCCTTCTTCGAACGACAATTCGTTCTCACGAATCACTATACGACTGTCTTTATCACCTGTGAACAGAGAGAAGATACTTCGTTACTCTGATAAAAACTCTTCAAACACATGAA
Source organism: Pseudomyrmex cubaensis (assembly GCA_014825685.1). Taxonomy (NCBI): domain Eukaryota; kingdom Metazoa; phylum Arthropoda; class Insecta; order Hymenoptera; family Formicidae; genus Pseudomyrmex; species Pseudomyrmex cubaensis. Next base: position 8,650 of record QVOA01006084.1, on the reverse strand, counting down.
ACATAAAACAACACATCAGCGATACTAACCCACATAAGTAACACAGTAAAAATCGGGTGCCCAAGTTTCGAATTCGCGTTCCCAGTTAATTATGGTCGACAAGGGAACGGAGACCAAGAAGGGCCCTTTGCAGTGTCCCTCTTTGTACAAGGAATACAAAAATGTTATGGTCTGAATGGTCTTTCCCAGACCCATCTCGTCGGCCAGGATTGTGTCAATACCCTGGCCCCAAGAATATCTCAACCAGTTCAATCCCTGTGCAAATTAAAATCGTTTCAACACAACGCAGATGTGCTGAGATAACAAAGAAAAACCCTCATCATTTTAGCAGCTATACTAACCTCTAACTGATACGGATGTAACTGCATTCCTGTTTGATCCAAGTATTCCGGTTGTCTCTCGTACTTCTTCTTGAGATCGGTTGTGGGTTTATCCGGCGGCGGCGTGTACCGTTTTGGAGTCCTCTCCTCGTCGTCGATCAGCTCGCGCGTTTTCGACTTTTTGCCTTTACCTAGAGTTCGTTCAATTTCCCTTACAAGAGCACGAAGACACGCTTTGGACTCGTAACGGAAACCGAATCGAACGTTCATTTACTTACCCTTCTTTCCTTTGCGGGACGAATTGACGTCGCAACAATTCGCGGCTCTCAGATCCAGGTAATATTCTATGGCCTGCTTCAAGCCGGGAATGTCCTCGTGTTCGTCCTCCCACGTTGCTTGATCGTAACCGAGTTCTCGCCACTTAACGAGATACGTGGCTCTGCCGTCCCGTGACAATCGATGATTGATCACTCTGTGAACCACCAGCCACTCCGGACGCACACCGTAACGATAGAAACGTTCCTCTAAGTTGTACTCGTCTCTGTTGGTAGCGCCGTCTTGCTCCTTCAGACGCTTCACGCGAGAATCGCTCTCGTCCAGTGGCTCTTCCAACTTCGGCGGTTCGTCCATGTCGTATTTACGATAATAATTCCTAAATCACACAAGAACCCACGTGTGTAACGCGACTGTACGCGCGTAAAATGGTGCAAATAACGTTATTGCAACTCGAAAGAATTTCCCACCTGTACATAAGCGGGTGAAAAACGTCCAGTTGCAACTCCGTTATCCAGTCGCAATGCCAATACGACATATCCGCCCACTTGACGAAGAACTCGCGCATCTTCCGTTGCTTGGGCGCCGCTTTGCTTGTGGAAGGCTCCTCCGACGGAGTGTCCGAACACTCTTTCCATCTCCAGGTCAAGATTTTCGCCACTGGAAAGTAAATTAAAATTGCTTTATCGAGTGAATTCACATAAAATCTACGACGAAACGAACTTCCTTCTCGTTAATATGAAAAACAACAGTAAGTCTGATAAATAAAACCGAGTAGAACGCACCTCTCCCTCTCAGCGGCGGGCAAGAACATCTAGGGCATTTCCAGTCGCCGTCAGGAATCTCCGACAGAGGTGGGTTGAGGCAGTGCGTGTGATACGCGCTGGTACAGCTGTCGCAACACAGCAATTCCCCGCCGTCTTTGCACACTCTGCAGAATTCCATGTGTTCGTCGTCATCCTCTGCTGCGCCTTAACCAAACACATAGCATATAAATCTCCGATCAGTCGCCAACTCGCTAACTTGTCCGGAGAGGGGAAGGACTAAGGGGCGAGTCGCGGATGACACGTGCGGGAAGAAAACACGGATACCTGCAATACCTTCTCCTTCGCAATGAGCACAGCTCCATTTCCCCTCGGGCGTTTCCTCCAATTCCGGCTCAAGACACACCAAGTGATACGCTCTCGGACACGTGTCGCACAGTATGATCTCCCCGCCTTGCTGACACACCTCACAGTAATCCTGATGGTCAGTCTGTAGAAAGCGAATAGAAAAAAAAAACCGAAAATAATTATTCCACCTTGACTAAATACAATTTACGTGATGACCAAAGTTTGTTTTTTTTTTTCTCTTTAACATCACGTGTAAAGTCGAAAGATGATCAAGCGTATCTCGAGCGTAAAGTGAATGATGATTACGCAGCTTTAAAACGTTCGGGAAGAAGAGAGAAGAAATATATGTATGTAAATTTTTTTTAAGGCAGAGTCAGACAACGTAGCGTATGCGTTCTTGAAGTTCTCCAAGTGTCTACTTGCACACAGGCCATTTTTTTTTTTTTTTGTCACCGCCAACCCTCGTAAAATACATCGACAAATTACATTTTGTAATCCGAACTTGTTATTATCAACGACAAATCGTGTCTCTGATTGTCAACAAGAAAAATTGACTTGTATCCACCACGTTTTTTCGGATGGAGATCACAGAAAGAGAATCCCAGCTGTGATGTGATATTAAACAAGCATAATGATATATTAGACACATGCGTCGACTAGCAAATTACAAATAAATCTCCAAGCCTTTTAGTTAATGAGGAGAATAATTATTGTACGTGTGTGGCAGTCCATGATCGCAAGCACGTTTAAAAACAACAATGAACGCATAAGCAAATGCTGCTTAACTCTACCTGGAGACCTTCCTCTCCATCCGGGAACTTGGACGTGGTTTTCGTCTTCTTCTTTTTCTTCGTCTTGTTGCCGATTTTGGTTTTCGCCTTTCTGCGAACCGGCGGCTCGGCCGGCGGCTCGACACCGCCCTCGTCAACGTTACCCTTGTTGCCCTCAGCCCCGGGAGTTTCCTCCGCGTCGGCTAACATCTGCTCGAACTCCATGTCCGAATCCGCCGCGGATCCCGCTGCACTACCTTCCGCCTCTTCGTCCTGAGTTCGATCGATAAGAAAATCTATTTTTAAAAACCACCCCGCGCCCTCACGCGCGCGTCAAACGTAAAAAAAAAAAAAAAAGGACAATGCACATACCGAGCTTCCTCGTTTACGTTTTCCAAGTTTGATCTTGAGTGTGGGCACTTTCGACGCCTTCTTCCCCTTCTTTGCTCTTGATCCTCGAGACTTTCTCTTCCGGTCACTATCTTCGTCGTCTTCCTCCTCATCCTCGGCTTCCTGGATAGCGCCACCCCGATTGGTTCGAACATTTCTACTCTCGTCGTCGACGTTTGTAGACGAGACGTCGGCATCCGGTTGCGTGTGTGGATTTAATTCGGAGAAGTCGCGCCATTTGGCCGCTACCAACATCATGAGTTTCGACATTGGAACCTGGAGCGTGTTCGAAACAGAAATTGTTAGTCGGAGATCGATGAGATAAATATATGTATGCGTGTATAAGAGTAAAAGATTTAGACGTACTTTTGGATTTTCCTTCGTTAAAAGCGGTCTGACGTGTTGTTGAAACAGTTTGTAGGTTGTTAAGTTTTGGAAATCGGCGTCCGAATATTCAATGTGCACATCCGTCAAACCGAACGTGTTACACACTTCCTCAATCGTGGGCATGCCTGTTGTGGGTTCTTGGCTCTGAGTGGTAGGTGTGTTGTGGCTCGATGACTTTCTCGACGACGACTTTCTGCTCTTTCTGTTGACCGCGTAGTCGCTATCCTCGCCGGCTTCAGCACCGGCCGCTTCAGCACCGCCACCGCCTCCGCCACCGCCGCCGCCACCAAAGTCGCTTTCCTACAAGTCAAAAGTTGGATATTCCCCACGTCTATAATGACAAAAAACGCAATCTTGTGCGACAAGAAAAACTGGTAAAAAAAAAAAAAATCCTTACATCTCCAGAATCGGATTTTTTCTTCTTTTTCTTTTTCTTTCCTTTCTTATCCTCACTACGTGCTTTCCGCTTCTTTCCCTTCTTCTTCTTTCGTTCTTCCGGTTCGTAGTCGTCATCTTCTTCCTGCAAAGAAACAATTTTTATTTGTATCTTGAGATTTTTATTTTTTTTTAAACTCCAAGTTTGTTAATAAAAGTTTATTAAACTTGTTTCCCGAGTTATGCCCAACGTGACTTACTAATCTTTGAGATTCCTCAGCGTCAGATGAACCATCTACTTGCTGACCAACGTTTGATATCTGTCCTCCAGTCTCATCCATGTCATCTTCACCTGGGAAAAACATGAATGTTTTTTTTTTTTACATTTCTTGCTGTAAAACTTGCGTCATTACATTACCTCTATATAACACACGGTGCATTCTTGTAATAACTTTAATTACTTTTCAGTAATTATAAGATAACGAGCTTGCAATTGCTGGAGACTTTATATTACTGTGTGTAAGAAAAAACATGAACTACATTGCTGAGTGATATACATCTAAGAGTTCAATTAAAACCTTCAATTTTTAATAAACAATAACTGTAACAGAAACAATGTGAGAACACAAGTATATTAATAAAAAAATATTGTATTTAAATGTTTGAATTAAAACTCGAATTTCTGACTTGCAACTTGCCATAAAAAAAGGCCAATTTTCACAAACAGCAATGTAAATTATTCAGTAGTTAGATGGTTTATTATCCTGCAATTACTGGAAGTAATTGAAGTTATTACCTTCGTACAATTACAAGGCTGTACTGTATTATATAATTATATGTAATAAACTGTATTGTATAATTACATATAATAAAATAATAAACAATATGTGTTGTACAAAGGTAATGTAATAAATTTAAAAAGAAAAAAGATATATATGTGATACATTACATTCAGGAGTTCAATTGAGACTTGAATTTAATTTGCCTGACAAACAAGAGGCGAATTTTCACAAACAGCCAGACCGACTCTTCGGCGATTTGCAACGTGCAATATATATATGTATATACGCGGTGTATTCTTGTAATTACACAGAGCTGACGTGATAAAAATCTCAGGGGAGCATCGCACGCGCGAAGAAGACGAGATAATCCTCACACGCGTCGCACGGTGTAGATCCGCGAAAAAAGATTCCGAGAGAGAGCGGAAGAAACGGCAGCGGAACACGCTTGATTTTTTCGAACTAATCAACGTTTCGCAAATGCTTTATGCGAGTGTACGTCCGCCATTTTCTTTAATAGGGCATACATACATTTGTGCACATCGGCCGTGCGTTCATACGCGCGCACGCACACACACACACACACGCTAGAGACTCGCGTATCAGTTTGTAATAAAAAAAAATAAAATAAAATAATTCAGATCGCGCGTTTTCGCGTGAAATACAACAGGCGCAAACGTCGGCGCAAAGCCGATACGTTGTTTCAGTCGCGTTGCCGTTGTTTTTTAACGGGAGGAGAATCCGGGGAGAATTCGCGATCCGCAAATGTTGTCCGAATATCTCGGGAGGGGAGCATCGAGAGGTTAGACGCCGGCTGTGCGTTTGTGTGCGGAGGAGGAGATGCGCGCGTGTGCGTGCGTCCGTGTGCCGCGCGTTACATTACAAACACAAACGCGCGCGACGCGTGTACGTGAAATGCGGATCCATAACTTTTTTTTTTTTTTTTTACGCGTATACGTACGATGTAACATGGCGTAAATGTAATTACGGCTCGTCGATTGGAAATCGTTCGGACGAGAACGAGCGGTGAGAGATTGCTTTCCGCGGAGAGAAGCGAGTCGATTGTTTTTTTTTTTTTTTTATACCTTTCGCACGCGAGAGGTAAAACGCGATCGCTCGCGTCTACGAGACCGCGGACGAGCTGTCCGTTTGATTATTAACGAAACACGGAACGTTCGGATACGCGACCATTTTTGACACGCAAATCACCCATGGCCGCGTTCGATTTTTCTCAGCGTTTCTAATGTTTTTTTCGCGTGAGATCGTCAAAAAACTAAACAGATCGACTGCAAAAGCATCGAAGTTCTCGAGAACAGGTTTAAAATCCCCGCAATTGCGACAAAACGCGGCGAGAACCAAGAGTTTTTGTTTCGCACATAAAAAAAAAAAAAAAAATAAAACAAAAGAAAATACAGAGAGAGAAAGAGAGAGAGAGACTCGAAAAAATGTCATTTAATTTCTCTTGGAGATGAACCGTCGAGTCGCGGAGAAGCGACCAAACGTCACAGGGACGATGCCATATGATTCCCGACGGTTCGACGCGCTTCGCGAAACAACGACCGATCTCCCCAGGCGGCGAGTGTGTGTTTCGAGAATCCGGAGAGATCGTCACCTGTAGCGACAACGAGGTGCAACGAGGACGGCGAACCGCCGTTTGACAACCAGCGGTGGAGAGGTTATAAGCCGCAATCTCTTTCTCTCTCTCTCTCTCGCGCGCGCACGAGGGAATGTTCGCGCGCATTCTCGCATATTACCGCCGCCTCTTCCCTCCCCCGGGGGCGGGGAGGGGAACCGTCGACGCCGCTCTCCGGGATACCAGCGTGGCGACCGCGGCCGACACGAGCCGATTGACAATGGCAGCCATTGATAGACCGAAAAGCGCGCGTCGTTCCGCGTGCGGCGTCGTGGCCGCGTTTTCTCTCGCACGAGTATCCCGTCCAGGAACCGCGCGCTACGTGTTTCTTTGTGTCTCCCGTGTCTCGTCCCCTCTCGCTCTCTCTCTCTCTCTCTCGCTCGCTTCCCACGCTCCGGTGGTCTCTCTTGTCTCTCGTTCTCCGCGCGAACGTTTCTTCTTACCTGCGTAACTCTCGTCCACCTCCTCGTCGGACGCCATTCTCGAGCCTCCCGACGCGTTACACGACGATTGTTCGCACCAGGTCGCGACGACAACACACCACGAGGATCGTCCGGATCGCGCGACGTGAATCCGGTGCGCTTGTCACGATCCCGCTCTCTCGACCACGGCAATCGACGATGACAGCGATTCTCCTTCACTTCACCCCCCCCTCTTACACTTCACTTGTGTTTTTCTCGCGCTTCTCACACGCCGACGAAAATACCGCGGAAACCCAACATCAACGTCGCCGCGGCGACGCTCTTCCACCTTGCGTGCGAGACTGATGATGATCTCGGCGTTCGCTAGTGTGTATATGACTTTTGTGTGCGTGTGTGTACACACAACGAACTCACTTCGCCGCTACTGTTCCGCTGCTACCGCGCGATTCGTCGTTTATTCACTGGTTTCACTCCCACTCTTGTTGTGTACGATATTCCCCCCCTCGCTCCTAAAAATTTGCAATTGTTCTATTTTCTTTTTTTTTTTTTTTTACGCTGCGTACGCGCTCGAGTCTTCGATCGAAGGCTGTTCGTCTCTTTTTGGAGATTTGTTTGTTACAACTGTCGAACGTTTTATTCTCCAAAAAGATGCCTGCGTACGTATATTAATATTTTAATAAACAAAAGCACTCGCACCGAAAGGACGAGCGAAAGTGCAGGTAAAACCAGACGCGCACTCAACGACGGCCAGAAGCGAACTGAGAGAGCGACGCGATGTCCGCGTGTCGCGCGCGAGAACTACGCGAACCAGTCGGTAAATAGATTCCCCGACTTGACGCGGTTCTGTTCCGCGCTATCGATTCGACACGTCGCGCGGATTTTTTTGATGTATCGGCGGATTCGATTTTACGGAGAACGAATTGTGTCATTTTTCGCAAACATTATGTTATTTCGCACATAAAAATATTTGCACACAAAAGCTATTACCGGAGAGATCGAAGAGAAACAACCGAGCTTGAGCGAGTAGCGAATTTCAGGTCCTGACAGTTTTTAGAAAATGATTCTTTTTTTGTTTAAAAATCTACGCGCACTGGTTTCACTGTTAAAGCCCTAAAATGTTATGTGAAAAGCGCTGGCCGACTTTTGCTACAAACCACCACTTTGTAACAAAAATTAAAATGTTCTTCTTTGTTATGAGAAACATCTACTTGTAAACATCAAGTATAAAAGTTTTTTTTCGACATCGAAATATATGACAAACAGATGAACAAGACTCTTTATTTTCTAAGAAAAAATAAATTTCCCAGTTGAGTTCCGCATAAAATCACTTAAAATGACTGTGAAACGTACCGTCAGCGTTCGATTGCTCTTGCGATGCGGCAAACTTCTTTGATGGAAAAATTCGCACTTGAAACAACGACTAAAGGAACATATTCCGAAGAATAATCTACACACATGCGACATTTGTTGCAGATTAATATTATCTTGTACATTTTATAATCAGAACAATATGCCTTTATAATTAGAATTTAATAATAATTAGCAAAATTAATATCTGCCTCTTTCACTTTCCACTTATTTCTCAAACGCGAAGATACTTCTCTCTTTCCTGACGCTATTTATCGCAAGGATTCAAAGGCAACACACATCCGATTAATTGCTTCTCTCGAAATGTTGTTTTTTCTTGTAAATTTTACAATTAGAAAACTATGCCACGCTGCATAGTGATGTTTGAAACCGTCGCGCGATATATCTCTAAATTGTTAGCAAACACACAAACGACAGCAGGATTAAAATTAACGTCTGGTTCTTTCACTTTCCAGTTATTTCTCGAACGCGAAGATACTTTTTCTCTTTCCAGACGCTACTCGTCGCAAGAATTTAAAGGCAATACACGTTCGATTAATTGCTTCTCTCGAAATGTTGTTTTTTTTTTTCAAACACAAAAGATAATAAACCAAAGAACCAAGAGTCAAGGTTGACGATAAACGGTTGAAATAATTTAAAAACCTCAGTGTATTTAGCGAACGTTTCGATCTTTTAACCCTCAACGGACGGACATAGGTCCTTTTCGTCTGGAGCAAAATTGAAAATTTCTTATTTTTTTTTGGATTTGTTGTCATATTTGCTAAAAATTATGAATTAAAACTTTTTTTTTCACTAAATTTAATGATGGTTTCTTAAAATAG
>QVOA01006083.1:0-15600 GCA_014825685.1 Pseudomyrmex cubaensis | reverse complement strand
ATAGAATTCTTATCTTGAAGTCGAAAACATATTTAACAGAAATATAATATAATATAATAATTTCAACTCCTACATATGTGTGTGTGTGTGTGTGTACATATATATATAAGCATATTTCTGCACAACATCCTGCAAAACGGCTCTTATGATCGTATTAAAAATTTTTCAATTCATAACTTTATATAGGATGCTAGGTTTGCATCATGTTATATGAGAATATCTATTTTCCCTTTCCATCTAATTTAGAAATTATATTGCAAAAAAATACTTCGGTTGTCAAAGATGGATTTTCGGAAGTTTTCCATGCTCGACCACTTTCTCTATTCAGCCTTTCTATATCCAGCATATCGGCTCTTATTACCAGTACTATTGTTGATAATTTAACAAATTTGTGCAGTTTGCTATTCCAAAAAGAATAATTAAACTGGAATTATATGTAGTTTTAAATGAAATCTTTTAAAATATAATTTTATAGTTTCTATAACTTTTTAGTATAACATAATGAACGTCGTCTATTTCGTTATGTATCCTATTAATAAATTAAGCGAACAATTATGTTTATTTGGAAGAGCTAATCACATCACATTTAAGCTTGAGAGTGTCTTTTGTTAACTCAATTTATTTCAACTAATCTTTTTTTTCTAGTGCATTTCTAAATATTTTTTCGTATCACTCGTATGGCAAAAGACACATACTTCAGGAGAAACTTAGTAGCAATCGGAAGTTTTTGAGAAGGCAGAAGAACGATGCTGAAACAATATGAAAAACACATAATGTGAAGAAAACTAACTAAAAGAGGTACTCAGTGTGACAAATTTTGCTCTTCAGAAGCCAATCAGAACATCGAAGGCATTGCAGCCACCTATAAGTCCGCCCCCAATGGCGAACTATTGGCTGACGCGTTCGCGGAGTCCGTGATAGCTGGTGGAAGAGGGGAGACTAAAACCCTCCGCAGTCCGCTGCTTATTGCACCTCTGCCGTCGACGGGTTTCAGCTTCATTCGCATCTAAGCGTTAGGGCTGTAAAGATGCCGCAATGTTCACACATGAAGTCGTTGAAAACTTTGTTTTTAAATAATTTACAATAATTTATTTGAAATATCATGCAAATGTTCGCGCAAACTGTTTACTCTAAGAAAAAAGTAGTTATTTCAATTAATTTCGCAATATTGTTATGATGTGTGTAAAAGACATATGGACGCGTAGTGACGTGAACAGTGATTGTAGTCAAGAAATCTGATAATTGTGTGCATAATAATCAGTGAAGTGAACATTATTCTTCATACATTCATTCATTCAGTGAAATTTATTCGGTCTTCTGGTTACGTCATGTATGGCAATGCTAGATACCAATGAACAACGATTGACCATGAAGGTCGATCATTCACTACTATCATTATCTTCCAGTTTGTGAAATTGAAGAATTTTAGTGCCGTTTGCGGCAATCTTTTTCAAGACACACACTTCGCGAGACGTAAGTCTCCATCACGGCAGCAAAATTGAGCTCGACTTTCATTCATCACGGGCCGCCGGCTATATGAGTAGGTAAGTTCGTAAAAAGGTGGAGAATGGATTTAGCCTATCACTTAGAACGCGTGTTCCGACGACAAAATCTCTCCTAATTTGGCTTCAAAATGTAAACACACTTAAACACACTTTCTCTCTCTCTCTTTGTCTCTCTCTGTCTCTCTCTCTGTCTCTTTCTGTCTCTCTCTGTCTCTCTCTCTGTCTCTCTCTCTGTCTCTGTCTCTGTCTCTCTCTCTGTCTCTGTCTTTCTCTCTGTCTCTTTGTCTCTCTCTGTCTCTCTTTCTCTCTCTCTCTCTCGCTCTCTCTTTCTTTCAAGAAAAAATTTTACAACTTTTTATATAGACAGGTGAAAAAAGTACATTAAAACATATACTCAGTTTAAGAAACTTATCTTGATAAAAAAGTGGATTGTTTAAAAAATTTTTATCGAGGAAAACGTTTAAATTGTATAAGAAATGTTATGTTTGAATAAAGATAAAATTGTAAACAATAAACAAGTGACTGCTAAAATTGTTGAAGAGTTCGACAATCGGCTTTGAACAAAGTTTAGAAAACAATCGAAATATATTAGTGCGAGATGCTACTTTAGAAACTTTCTCATTGTATAGATTCAGAACAGCTGTTCAAACGTTTTAGCTTATTTCGATGCGAATGGCACCGCATATTACTCGTTCCTATTTGTAAGGCACCGCATATTGCTTCTATTTGTAAGGCGATTGTTATTTGCATAAAACTCGCGTAAACACTTGAAGTTCATGAGGTTACCACAAATAACAAGTCAAACTTGAGATTCTGATCACAAGTCAGAGCTTTCCTGATCACGTGACTTTATAGAATTGTCATGACGTAAACTGCATGTTGTGCGAGTTAAAGGACTCTGGATTGACATGAAAATCACGAGTCAGACTCATGATACGGTGTTGGGCCAAATATTATCGCATTCCCGAGCGATGAGACTTGTATCTTCCATTACAGCCTGCGTTTTGCCAAACTTATTCGTACAAAAGAGACAGAGTTAATAATTTCCTTTTCTGTTTCTATTTAATATATTAATTTTTATATTCTCAGTTCGAGCAAATTTTACAATTTTGTTGCATTTGTTAAAAAGATTGGAACTGATATTGAAATGTTCGTTGCGGAACAATAGCATAGCTTTTCTTGCACATGCTGATTAAAAATAAAAGAAAGCAGTCCAAGGTAGGGACTACTTACACAGCATGGGATCAAATAGGTGATTTATGTTGGACACAGTTTTTTGTTTGCTCTTTCAAACATTCTATAACGGCCTTAAATTTCGGTATTCAGAAAAAATGATAATAATTTACAATACTTTATTTGAATAGATTTAAAAGTAAATAGATATTTCAAAATTGTGTAGAAGTTTTCCGTTTTATATTAATCTTTTTTTTTTGTAACCTGTGTTACAAATATACAGTGCTACAAAATAATTTCAAATCATCAAACTTAAAATGTTTGTGCAACAATTACAATTTTTTTAAAAATGAATCATAAAACAAAAAGAATCAATTCGGCATTTAAAACTTCACTGTCTTCACATCGCACAATTTAATCTGCGATTTTATTCTGGCGGTTGTACGTCGTTGTTACATATGAATAAATAACTATTTTAACAAACGAGCGTTTTGATACATTCACGATAATTTTTTATTTACTCCGTTCGCGTATAGTATATAAAGCTTAATATTTTTCATTACATTCATTATATTCATTGTTGGTGCTTTTTATCGAAAATTACATTTAAAAAAATTTTTATCGTCTTTCTATATTCGTTCGTTTATTCAATTTTCAGTCGCTCGCGCGCTTATTTAAAATAGGCAATAATTGCGGCTTGCTACGCTATACTGCTTTTTTCGGTGACCCGTGCGTAAACATTCAATTAGCACTTTCTAATCCCCCCTCGTACCTCGTTGTCAACAGCTATTACTTCCAGCATCTTTCGGTCTCAGCGAGATCTATCTTTGAGAAAGAGAGAGAGAGTAAAAAGAGGGAGTATTCTCTACGAGAGCACCCCAAACACCACGATGATGACGGGGTGGTTGTTCCACCCCTTGCCTAACCGACGTATCTATTAATCCGTCCTGAATGACACTCGAGGGTGGCACTCGCTCTCTCGTTACTCCCTCGCTCGTAGGGGGCAAATCTAACCCTGCAAAATCGTAACTACCACTCCCTCTCGCATTCTCTTTCTTTCTTTCTCGCTCTCTCTCTCTCTCTGTTTTCCATCGGGTTCTTCTCTGACCACTACAGGTTTTTTTTTTAACGAACGCTCAAGGAGATTCAGTGCGGTAATTGTGTTAGTTCGAGAAGTTAGGATTATCGGTACGAGTAAGAGAGAAATCGAGGGAGGAGGAAGAGTAGAAAAAGGAAAGTGAGTCGTTCTGGCGCACCCTTCTGCCGCAGGGGTGACGTTTAGGGTGAAGAATAAAGTACGAAAGAGCACGCGGAACGTGCCGAGATTGGTTAATAGCTTTGATACGAAGAAAAGGATAAGATTAATTTGCTTATGAATCGCAGAGCAAACGAATAAGCAATTATATACTGTCGATACCTAGAAAGATTTACTCTCGTCTCGTTTCGACTTTCCACGTGATAAGTTTTAGCGACGATACAGTGTCACGATTCACTGATCGTAAATCGTTAGCTGTTATAATAGCGCAAGAAGAACCAAAACAAAAAATATTTTTAATTATATATTCTATTAATTCTAATTTTTTGTTAACCTAATATATCTGGAACAGTTTAATTATCGCTGTGCAATATATCGAGCTCTTATATTCTGTACGTTTTAATATTTTTGTTAATATTAATAAATATTAATTATAAACAATTTATAGAAAAGTATTAAGAGATATTAATTGATTCTTACTCTCGCGATTTAAATACTGCAATACTTGACAAGTTTTACCGCGTCTTTGACATTGTGAAAATAATTTACGATTCGTGAATTACAACTGATAAAACATAATATTATTTCAAAACGAGAGCCCTTTAGTGACAAGTTCAAGTCTTCACTTTTGACATTTGTCGGACGCTATTTACCCCCGGGATTTACGCGTGATCCCCGGACAGACTAGATTAACAAGGGTCGCTAATTGGTGGCTGTGTTTAATTACAGAGCCGGCGGCACCAGCATGTGCGACGGATCATTTCAGGAATCCCTAAGAAGTATGCAACAGAGTATGACAGGAACGTCGTCACCGGGTGCAGCTGGTATTACTCCGATAGGAATCGGTCTCGGAAGTCCACTCGGCCCTGCAAGTAAAAAGGTGCAAGCTGAGCATATTAAAAGGCCAATGAATGCCTTTATGGTCTGGTCTCGATTACAACGGCGAAAAATCGCTCAAGAAAATCCCAAAATGCACAACAGCGAGATTTCCAAAAGACTTGGTATGAATTAAAACGTAAACTTTTATATGTTTATAACTGCAGTTAATTAACTTCTCGAACTCTGCATTTTCAAGATTTTTTTATTAAAATTGATTACTTATGTATATTTGATGAGATAACAAACACACAAAGTGCAAAAAATATTTGAGACGCATGATTGAGCCAGAAATCGCACTCGAGTTTCTGGCGAGACTGGCAGAATGATAAACGCAGCTGAAATCTGAAAAATAATCTTGAGCAAATCTCTCGACTCAAATGATCTGCATCTTAGACTTTTCAAATGCAAAACGGAAACTGTGCGGCATAGGAAGTGAAGATCGATTGATCTGAAATTGATTGATACATTTTATTCATAACTTAACGAGAACTTAGTTTTCTGCTGCAAAAATTATTCAATATGAACAAACGGAGATCATCTGTCACGACATATTATTTCTCATCGCTTCTTTTATGAACGACTTCGTGCACACGTTCGCGTGATTTAGCGTCGACGGAGATATTCCGCCTAGTATTTCCGTTAAATACCCCGGTCGACAAAGAACCTTCCGCAACTCCCTCGAGCTCCTTTATCCGTCATTTTCTTCCTCGCCTCGTACAGTCTATCCCCCCATTTTTCGTTTCCCCGACAACGACGAATAAGAGAAGCGTCTCCTCCTCTACCTCCACCCGCCATCCACTATTCCTCCTCCACCTCCTCGATAAAAATGATGCGCACGCTCGAACCTTCGATGTACCCACCCTCTTTCCATCTCTCATTCTCCTGCCCTTCTCAGCCATTTCCTATTCTACCATTCTACGTTCTTCCACGTTTCTCCTTTTGTCAACGCGTCACTTTTCCGTCGCTTTTTCGCCGCCGAGCATATTTTCCGAGGGATGATACACTTCGTTGCATTATCTCCGCAAATTTTCCTTTTTCTTGTAATTCCTTACGTGCTACGACAAAACAACTTTAGAACAAATTTGCAATTATTATAGTTTTTTCTATCTGACGTTCTTACAATAGTCACGTTTCATGAATTTTCCGATTTTTACAAAGGTATAAATAAATTTTCCAAGTAAACTCCTTTTCTTTATATTTACTTAGGTGCGCATAATAAACATATTCGAAACTAGTTTTCTATAAAGACTATGAATTGCAGAAGTAGACATTGACTATTTTTTGGAACAATGCAATAATAAAATCTTTAACATATCTTACGACCTTTACATATTTGGAACGTTACTTTTGTATTTCTCTCATTTTTCGTCGCTGATTTTAAAAGAGAATTACATGTTATTCAAAAGTAGAATAAATAAAAGTGAAACTAATGTAAGTTGTATGATAATTACAACACTTTCTAAATTAAATAAATCCAAGCACTTGAAATTTGATATATTTAATATACAGAAGTGCAACAGAAATCTAATAAAGTAATTGTTTCGTTGAGAATAAATACGTTTTCGTTCTTCGAGATTGACTTACGCGGGAAATAATTCCGGTTAAAAGTGCGATAAAGCGATCGTCGATTTTATTGCGTCAATTAGTAGATGGCGATCAGTGGCGAATTGCCCGCTTATCTTTCTAGCGGGCAATTCGCCACGTTTCACGACACGGAGGATGCTTAAGGGGTAGATCCTAAAGGGAATAATCCCAGTGTGAGTGGGAGAAAGGTTCTTTAAAGTGAGTATATGTTGAGAGACGCTTAGAGCTAATCTAGTTATTGGACCTCGCTGTAACGTTACTGTTGTGCGCAAGTTGGTTGTCCAAACCCTTTCCCTTTTACCTTCAAGACTCTATTCGCGTGAATAATTCAAGCGGTTCAAAGATAATGGCAAGAAACAATTAAAGTAAAATAAGAAAATTCAAGATAGAAATGTGATGCATTAAGTGAACATTCTCAGTAAACTTATATGTAAATGTGTGTAAATTTGTTATTGCAAATTGTGATCTATAACACGCATATATAGATTCTATACAAAAAAAATAAAACACGAATAATTATTACTAATTGTATTATATAGTATTAATTGCAATATAATTAATATTAATTATTAATATTAATATATGCAGCATTAATACTTAAATAATATTATTATTAATAATTATATATAAAATTATTGCTATAATTACATGTAGTAACAATGACGCGATAAAACTACTGTAATTTTTACATTCACGGTACTTTGATTTTCAAATATAATTTCACAATCCTTTTTTTTTTTTTTTTGCCGCGCTCGACAATCATGTTGCAATTTTATCTCGGAATCTTAATCTCCTACTCCTGAAGCTACCTTCATCACAGCGTTGCACACCGTAAAAAAAAACTCACATACGCGATGCAAACACCCCCGAGAGAGAAGTTCACAGAGGGAGAAACGAAAGAGGAATAGAGGGTATATAAACACATGGGAGAGAAATGGTAGGGGACTTGTGAAGAAGAAGAGACTCGGGAGAAGCTTTCATCGTAATGAAGTATTTCTGCCGCTTGCCGAAGCCTTGAAGAAGAGGCATCAACTTTCTTCGTGCGCGTTAGAGAAACGACTCTTGTCGAGTTTTTGTAATCTTTTTCCGAAACAGGTCGCTTATCCTACAGTTCTGCGGGACAATTTAATTTAATTATTCGACCAACGTCGTCTCCGTCGGTATTATCCACCTTGCTTATTCGTGTCGTAAAAAAACTCAAGCTTTTTCGCAAAAAATCAGTATTACTAAAGAAAATCTGTTTTTGCATAAAATATTCAAGAGTCATTAAAAGTTAGAAACAAATTTCTTTTCTTGAGTCGATTGCATTAAGAAATTAACAACGATGCCACGTCACTGAAACAAATAATAACGATAGAAATTTTTCGACAACGTGAGAAACAACAGCTTCGAACACTGAACTCGAATAAACTAACAATTGTTTAATATTGCAACAGTCAAAACAGAAAGAATTTTATCGCTTAACTTTTGCAAATCTTTCACGGAAGTAAACTCGATCGCGTTTAAGACAGATCCATCCATCGATTCACATGATATGTGAGAAGGGAAATAATTCGCGGAGAACCTCGAACGCGTTGCACTTTACCTATGTCCTATAGAATTGAGGACAATGACGCCTGGCGCGACAAAGGCGATATAGTATATATATATATATGTATATATATAACGTGTGCAGGTACACGCATCCTCGTTTTCCTCTCCCCTTGTGCGCGCGTGATTAAAAATGATCGTCCCCGAGCGAGCTTAAAACTCCCGTTCCCTTAAAAGCAGCTCTCTCTCTCTCTCCGTCACTACTTTGAGCCGCTCTTTGTGTCACAAAGGCGAAAATCTCCGTCGTTCCACTTCGAGACACTCATGAACGAAATCCGTTTCTTCAGCGAATTTTGCAAGAAGAGAATCGCACGCGGAAAGGTTTGCGAAAGATTAAGAGAACACAAGAGTGCAGTTGCAAGTACAACGTGTCGTTTATTTTTGAGATATTTTTATCAAGAATTTCCAAAACCGGTTTGAAAAAAACCGGTTTTAAAAATTCTTGATAAAAAGAAGGTTTGAAAAAAACCGGTTTTAAAAATTCTTGATAAAAAGAAAGTCTCTTCGTAATATGTATAGTCGGCCTAGCAATAAGTTAACGTCAATAGGTGCCATTACTAACTAACTGTAGCAAAGAGAATATCGTTCCTCTTAGACCCCCTAGTCCCTTCAGAAAGGAATTTATGATTTCTACTGTATCTACATAAATAATCTTGAACGATGTTTTTGACATTTTAAAAGCGATACGCATAGATTTTACAAATTTTTTTTATCTTAAAATAGTAAACACATTTTGCCGTAACATTATGGCTATTTCTGGAGAATTTTAAAAGGTACTGGACATAGAAAAAGAGCCAAAGATTTAAAATTGAGATGCATAATAACGACGTCAGAACATATTAAAAGTTTTACTATAAAATGATCATCGTGCGTCAAAGAATCAACTATTTGGTTGTACGACGACTGCGTTAAATCACATAAGAGGTATCCCGAGATTGTATTCGCCACGAGAAGAAAGGATGAAAACTACCGTTTGCCTCGCAAAGGGTTCTGAAAATCGAGTATATAGCGAATAATACGCGTGCCTTCGAGGCATCTTCTTAATTGGTACGATACGACGCCGGTAACGAGAATAACGGCGCCATTGTTTTCGCGCCGTAAGAAAAGGTAAAGGCTATTAGCGTAGCACGCGAAGAGGACTCGAGATAGGATTTCCCTTTAGCCGTGTCGCTTTATTTAACGACGTAATTATACCGCACGTCGGCCGCTGAATGGTATTTAATGAAATCCCGCGGCTATTATCGAACGTAACGCTTATCCGATGACGTATGTCTCTCTCTCTGACGTAAGCGTACGGGAATTATAAGTATATATATGCATATATATGCGTATATACGCAGTGCAACATCATTGCTGTTTGAAAACAACGATACTTTTACGTGTCTCTCTTGAATGTGTGCAATTGTCGTTGCGAATAGAAAGCTCGCACGCATTTCTATACTTTCTAGCTTGAGAATTCAGTAGCTACTGGTTTTTCTTGTTGTAATTGTGTTTTCATTATTAAGCAGAGTATTCTACACAAGAATAATTACTAATTACTAATATTTGAGAACTGCTTATTCCAGCAAATTTAATTGATAAATATATTTAATGATATGCAATTTTCCATAATGACGCACGCATTGAGTGTCGAACATTGGTATGCTTTGTATTAATTGCACTGATAACAAATTAAGCACTTCTGAAAGAAAAAGAGATCAAAACGAGGAAGTGCACGCTGCATGTTGCACGTATTATACAATCAAACAATTGTTCTGTTTTTAATTTATTGATAAATAAATTAAACTGATTGACCTATTACGCTTTGAGTGCGGGAGCTGTGAGAAAGTTCTGAGTTCGAAAGTTCCATATTTTCGGAAAGTAACCCCCGAGCCGGGGTTACTTTCTTCAGTCGAGTTGTATGCATTGGAAAGCAAACTGGATTGGACCTTCAATAAGCATTTCCTCAGAATGCGGGTTTTCTCAGGTGACTCAGAATTCATTTCCTAAAACTTGTCGTTATTATACGTCCGTCGCACTCTACATTTTGTACGAGAGTAAATTCCACATTAGTCAAGGCAATGAGAAACCATCTTTTTCTCAGGATATCACTTGTAGTAGTCCGGTAGGGGAACCTGACAGAAAAGAAGATGAATAAATAATTGCGTTAAGCGCAGATTTCTAAAACTGCGCATAATGCAATTAATCCATTGATAGAGTAAATAATTCACTTTTTTTATTTTATAGTCTTAAGTTGTTTTCAAGTTGCAAAATTGAAGTGTTTGGTACACATTTTTGGTACATATTTTATACTTATTCCATGCGATTCGTGTTTAAACGCTTTCAGAAATTTCATGAGGGTTTCATTACGCGAAGACGAGAGAAGCGAATCGCGAATCGTTTTTAACCCCTACATTGCCTTCCACCCGCTCCACTACCTCGTCTTCCGCCAGCGCGGCGAGCTGATTGTTTTGCACAGAATTAATTACCACTTGTTGTCGACCGTCGCCGAGGCGCGCACAAAGCGCGAAGCCCCGGCTCTGGCATTCTAGAAACGGAACTCGCTGGATACGACACCGACCCAGACACCGGCTGATACAACGGCGATACAATATTCTCCGGAGGGGGTTTGCACTGCGCTACGCCAACAATGGCTGCCACGTTGGCGGGACACGGTCGTCTCACGACGAGACGCTAGCTCGCAGCTCGTAGATTTATTTTACCGAAGAATTCAGTAGTGAAGAGCGTCAAAGTAATCTCATAGAGAGACATGTGATGTCACAAAGACGAAAAATGCAATTTGAATGATGTAACTTGAAACGCTGTTACGAATTTTTAACATAATAATCAACAAATTAACGTAACGATGCAAGAACTCTATTAGCTGACGTATAATTTGAGTAACAGCCAAGATCCAAGTCAACAAATTAACAAATCGTGTATGCGAATTTGTCTTTGGAGTTTAAAAACGCGGCGACAGTTTCCGCTCACGCGAAGGGGTAACTCTGCTTTCTATTTATATTATGCCTTATCCAATCGATACACGTTTTCCCGTCTGAAAGACAGGTGGCACGGTTGAACAAGAAAGGGGTGGGTTGAGTGGGTATGCGGTATACGAGAGGTGGGCGAGGTTCGACGTATTTGTTTAGAACAAAGACTTCCCGGGACTGATGGTATTAGTAAGTTGGCATTCGCGGGCAATACTCCTTCGTTCTCTCTCTTTCCTTCTTTCTAAAACCGACGACGACGACGACAACGACGACGACGACGACGACGACGACGACGGCGACGGCGGCGGCTACACCGACGCTAACCACGATCGACAACGAGGAGCGAGCTTTAAAGCACAATAGCACCCGCTTTTCAGTCCTTTCGCCGGCGGACAATGCCGTTTATTTAACATCGTTTAAAAGTACAAAGCCTGTTAATTAATGGACGAGGGCGGCGAAGGGAAAGACAGAGAAGAAGAATTGGCAGAGGAGAAAAGGAAGGAGAGAGATCACACCACGGCGTGGCCGTGACGTCGCTCTCGTTTCTGCGACACGACCGATGTTGTTAAAGAAAAGCCGACAAAGAATATGTTGATGATGGATTGTCGATTTTATTTCGAGCAGTTCATTATTTCTCTCGTGACGAAAGAGAAGAGAAGAAACCATAGAATTCGGCGATGCGAGATTCTAGTAATTTACATTAATATCTCACGTTGAAATACGTTGAAGGGAAATGAATTGTTGTTTGAGACACAGACAGTAGAAAGACGAAGTGATCGGCAATGCAGTTACTGCATCGTCGATCGATCGAACGCTCTCCCTCCAAACTCTTCTCGGACTTGTTCCCGACGATGAAACGTGGAAATTGGAAAACGTTTCCTGCGTTTCCTGTTAGCACAAGGGCTCGACTCAACTTGAGCGTCGTCGAACTTGCATCGTCAGGATTACGAGTAACAAAAAAAAGAAAATATACGTCTGATGTTAAAAATACATGCGCCCTTTGGAAAAACTGTCAAAAACCTGTCAAGAAATTGTCAAATAACTGTCAAAAAACTGTCAAAGAATTGTCACAAAAATTGTCACAGAAAATGAGAATCACGAAAGTTTAGATCGCTTAATAAGTATCTGTCGTGATATCTGTTCCGTATTAAAAGGTTATTTTTTTACTGGAATGGAATTAGGACTGGTTAGCATTGTGTGTGCATTGTATGTGTGCAAGAAAAAAAACAGTCGATGAGCTCCTTAATATTTTACGTGTCCACTTTTTCACTTTTGATTTTGACAAATTTTTGAAAACTGTTATATTCTTAGGACAATTAATCTAATTAATATGACACTTATTTAAATTGATTGCATTTGTTAGACAAAATTATTGGTTTTCAGAAAATAATAACAATAATAATCATATAGTTAATCACGCAAATCGATTGCGCATTTACAAACTAGTTAGTATACAGTAAAAATTTGTTGCAGGAGCAGAATGGAAACTTCTCACAGAAGACGAGAAAAGGCCGTTTATCGATCAAGCAAAAAGGCTACGTGCTCAGCACATGAAGGAACACCCGGATTACAAGTACAGACCACGGCGGAAGCCGAAAACTTTGCGTAAAGAAGGATATCCTTACAGTATTCCATATCCGAGTGTTCCCATGGATGCTCTCCGAGCTGGCAAGTCACTTGTGTTTGGTCTATTTGATTCTATTATCTAAATTAACACAAGAGTTGAAATATTTTAGTAAAAATTAAAAACCGCATGATAATCTTTATAAGGCCGGCCGAATTAGTATATAGTGGTTCTCTGAATCTGCATGATAACTTTATATAAGACATACGTTACATGTGTATACAAGTTTTGAGTATCAAATACACAAGATTTCACGAAAAAATGTCGGCCCTGAAAGATTAAAGTGCTTAAAAAATTACAATTAATTTGTTTGATGTTTTTCTAAATAATTTTAAATTCTTTTTTTTTTTAATTTTTTTCCAATTTTTCATTTTGTAAAAATTATTTTGTTGCACTGCAATGTATCAAAGTAGTGTGTGTTGTTGTAAATATTGCACTTCCCGCAGTTGCGTAAACACTCGTGCTCAAACACTTGCGTTGACGTCACGTCTGTCGGTAGTTTATTGTGACAATTGAGCGGACATAATGAAGGCGAGCGCGAAAGCGGTAGAAGAATACAGAAAACGAGCTATGTGCTACCAATTTGTTTAATTAACACGAAGCGAAGGCGCAAACGCATTATGCATGATGAATGCGGGGATTTGTAATTTAATAATTGCACTCTTTTTGTGACGCTATCACAAAGGACGGGTCGCGCGTATACGAGCTCGTTATTTGCATTACATCGTAATACAACGCACATTTTTCAAGCAAACTCGATATTTGCTTATTCATACTTTTTGCTTATTCATCATTTTGATCATCTTTTTCATAATCCGACAAGCGTTGTTCTTTCTGGCTTTATTTCGACGACTCTTGAATATATTTGTATTATCGAGTTACAATCAATTCAAGTTGATTGGAGGCCCGATTTAGTTCGCTTTTTCAATCGATAAATTCGACTTGAAAGAGACCGGCCTGAAAAAAATCCGACGGTATGAATTCGAACTTCGAACCTTCCAATCGCAGCCTTCGCACTCAGATCGCGAGGCCGGTTTTTAATTTATATATATACAGGTATATATATCGGAGACGCAGAAGTCTCTTCTGCTCCTTTCGTTTATATCTCTTGTAAACGCATTTCCTTCTTCAATGATATCTTTTCTCATATTCACATTTCTATTCAAGTTTGAATTGAAATTCCTGCATAGTTTATACATAGATACTTTTGAGCAAGAAACACGCGCAAGAGATACTAATATATTCGCAAGCCGAAGAGATAATTGAACGAATAATTGAAGATTTTTCTTATCTAACAAAATATAATTGAAATATACTTAAGACATACATTTTGTAGTTTATTCTCCAAGTTTTCTTTTTGTTCTTATGTTTGTTTCGTTCTTTTTGATCATTTATGCTTCTTCACAATTGTATTTATACGTTACAATGATACGTGCATAGGATAAGTGCATGGATGATAGGAGTAAATTATCGGCTTAAAGTTGAAACGCCAACTCAGAGTTTTATGTAACGCATGCCTGTTTGTTTAAGAATGTAAGACTACAATTATTGATTTAAAACAATTGATAACAATCTTGATAACGATTTATAACAGTTGCACTAATACGTTAGTTTTTTACAATAAGTACAATAAGTACAATAAGTACAATAAGTACAATAAATACAATAAGTACAATAAGTACAATAAGATCAATTCAAGGTCAAATCCAGAGATAAAAAAACGTATAGATATATTGGTTTACTTTGTTGGCAATCGAATCTCTGGATTTGACCTTGAACTGACCTTAACCAAGACCTAATCGGGTCAAACGGACCCCGGATTCGGATTCAGTGACCCCAAAAACATATAGATACCATGGTGTTGTCTTTCGGACCTTCTTTTTTTGTGGGGCTGTGTATAATTTGACTGATTCATTATAATAATGCTCGAAAATAAATTATACTACTTGTGTTTATTTGTCTACTATAGTTTGATATTTTTGTAATTTTTAACTCTTTTATTCGTGTAAAAACAAAAAAAGAAGGAGATGAAAAAAACACATATTTAAGATAGTTGACCCAGTAGTCGATCACTTAGCGAGAGATGTCGATTCTTTTAGCAAAAAAATAGTTTTAAACTACTAAAAGAGGGAGAATTTTTTTTTAATAGTCAATTTATATATTGTTTAAATTAATGATACTAAAAAAGTCTTTAAAATATATATATCTATACTAGAAAAATAATTTTTAATAATAAGATCCGAGGTCCGCAGTAGTCGATCACAATTTTATAACTGGGAGCAGTTGTCGATAGGGTGAAAGACCCAGTTGTCGATCAACTCATTGATAGCAAAAGATGTGCTAAAGAGGTAAATGAATAAACAAAATTATTTAGTTTGATAAAATTTAAAAAGACTTTTATTTAACAAGTTATAAAATTTTTAAAAAATACAGAAATGAACGAAATAGCGAATAAGAACAGTAAAAATCACTAGCAAATAAATATTATAAAAGTTTAAACATAAAAGTTTTAATAAATGTAATAATACAAGTTTTATTAATAAAATTAGTTTGTGCAACTTTTCTTACAGTTTTTTTTTGTATTATTATTTTGCAAGTATTTGATTCGTTTTTCTTCTGAAGCAAAATTGTTTTTTATTTCTAATAATTCTCCTTTCAATGATATTTCATTCTTTATCTTATCTTGAATGCTTGATGTTCTTCAGATCATCCTGTAATTCTTTTTTAACTTTAATATTTTGTAGTCTTTGCATTTTTATATCAGTTTTTCTTTTTTCTTCCTCTTCTTTTTGTTTAGTTTTCAATGCGTACCATGCTCTCCATTCGTTACCCGTTGCAACAGAAGGCAGCCTCTTTTTAGTATTTGTCTTTTTCTTATTTTTTTCGATGTCCGGCCAAAAAAGATATTCTTGAAATGCAGATTGTGCAATAGAGTTATTAATATTGAAATTAGAATCTTTACAATAGTGTGCATCTGCATTTTGATTGTCATTATTTATAATAAATGCAGAAGGAGAAACT
>QVOA01006080.1:0-21362 GCA_014825685.1 Pseudomyrmex cubaensis | reverse complement strand
TTTTTTGTATAAAAGATTGTACATAGTCACAAATCGACATGTGAATATATAGAATATGCTTTCTACTTATATCGCTTATTACTGTATATCACTTGTATCTTAAATCCTCTATAGAACACACTTCCTTTTTTATATGTTACATTATATATATATATTGTTAATATTACTACGATTGCAAACATTATTGTTGGTTTATGTATAAATTGAAAAAAAGTATCTAGTACAATGCACTATTAGTTTTGATATGCAAAGTAACTTGTTTATTGCTTTCAAATACATAAAATATATGTTTCATACAATATTGTTGATGGCGTAAGTGCTTATTACAAGAATTGATAATGCTATAATTTTCATAAATAAATCGTAAAGCCGCTGCTTACACGCGATAATCGTAAGAAATTTGTGTATGGTGTGTTAAAGTTTTCCATACGCCGCAGGTCTGCATCAAATTCATTGTTACTTGTATATAATTACGATAAATGAGTATGTCTTGCACAATTGACTCTCATTAGAAAGTTTTGTGCAAGACAAATCGTAATTTTACAGACAAGGTTTGTTATCCATATGAGTTACGAGCATCATAAAATATTTTCACAAATAATCGCATACGACTAAACACAATACACAGGTAGAAGTACAGTACTTAAGTTCTTACGAGTTTTACGAAAACGAGTTGCAAGTCTTACGATTTAGTTTAGAATTGTAGCATAAATCATATTCAGTGAACTTGTATTTAAAAACAGTATTTAATCATTACATCTCCCGATGTTTTATGTGAGTACATTTCTGTAAACATGTCATTTTACTTTACTAGTAAAGAAACATTTAATACTTCGAGCTTATTAAACGTTCGGAACTTGTCGCCGCTCGCTTTGTTCACTGAATAGAACTGTATTAATATAAAATAAATAATATAAAGTTTCCGAAATTTACATCTGTTATATTCACTTTAAAAATGTACAACAAAAATCTACTGCTTTGTATACATATTTTTAATTCTCTTTAGTCATACACCGATGTTCGTAAAAATATCTCTGAGTTCGATAATTATATATATACATACATATCCAATATATATTTATATAAAATGAACTAGAGAAACATAAATAAATAAAAGAATGTTAAATATGAATGTTAAATAATGTAGTATTAAAAATCACTTTGATCGTGATCCCTATTGTGATACGCCAAGAACTGTTAACACCAACATAAAAACATAATCAATTTATAATCTGTACATATATTGTCAATCTGTATATGTATATTGTCAATAAGAAATAATCTGTTCTAAACGTTTTTAGTTGGTCCACATATATTTTATCGTTTTCTGATTGTGATTCTTCCGTCATTTTAGTTTCCGTTACATTACGGTAATATTCAGTGTTGTTTCTGTTATATTAATCGTTTGTCTATTTTGCGGTAATATGAGAATGTTGCGAAATTTGCACTATGTGCAAAGTGTAAGTAGTATTTGGCATTGTGAACATTTTCTGCAATACATTTGTCATCAGTTTGTTTGAAATATATATAATTCTTTATTTTTTTCAGAAAACGTAAGAAGACATAATTCATAATCATACCTTTTTTCTATATAAATATAATAAATATATGTCTAGTATAGAAAATACATAATATTCCTATGTTTTCTTGGCGTTGGATCTCTTATTAGAACACTCATGGCTGTGGAATTCGTTTCTCGCGTTGAATGTTCGTTTACAGACCTAATATTCATGTCAAATCTGAACAGTTATTTTTTTAGAGTATTTTAAGCTATTAAGTGATTTGAAAAAGTTTGTAACTTTCTTCTTGACACGTGCTTATTTTTGTACGCAAGTGAAAGATATTTTAACACTTAGTTTACTTTTGTTTACTTTTTACTATAAAAACAACGTGTACTTTTTATAATCTATAAAAAGTTCTAAACATATTGTACGATTGTTTGCAACTCAGAAATCATTCCTAATTTTATTACAAATAGCGTTATATAAACACTATATTTGTCTACAGTTTTACTTTCACGCGTTTTTGTCAAGCTTCAAGACTACGTATTCAAATATGTATTATCATTCTTTGACGTTTATTATATTTTCTAGATGTTGAAACTTTTTTCTTACCGAACAAAACCAAAGCAAACATGATTCACAATGATCTTGCCGTTGATTTGTCGCCGTGAAATCTTTATTACACTTTACACACTTAACCATTTTCGAAAAATGAGCTAGCTTATAGCACCACTCTGTATTCTGCAAGATTCGGCGAACGACTGCGTTGAAGCGAGGGACAATGATTTAGATACAGACTCCCCTCTATCAAATCTTTCAGCGTCTTTGAATTCGAAGTAAATTTCTCACCAATAGAAATCAAGAAACATGTCAGGTATTGATCATGTGATATCAACGTTTTGTCAAAGTTCTCTGAAACGCGAAAACAACAGATCCAAAACATGTCGACACAATAATCAGTCGAATCAGAGTTCACATATTTCAAATTTCGATTAAATAAATGGCTCATACGTCACGAACGTTTGCTGTGTCCGATTGTATTATAAAAGCTAGATATCATTACATTGACATATAAAAATATTCTGTTATTACAAAAGACATAACGTTAATTTTATTGACTTTTCTGTATAAATTATTGTATATGTTTACACAAATTAATCTGTATATAGATATGCTTATTCCATATCACTTGTATATTAAATTGTGTAAGAAAGAAATGTTTCTTTTATGTTATTTTATATATAGTTAACAGTACTAAGATTGCGAATATTATTGTTAAATTATGTGTAGGATAATAATATTCTCTAATAATATAATATGCACTATTCATTTTATTATGCAAAGTAAATTGTTCATTATTTTTAGATACATAAAATATAGTTTTGATACATTATTGTTGATCGCGTATGCCGCGTTGCATCGCGACTATTTGAAGCGAAAAATCGCAGCGATGATTCGATTACTTTGCCGGTCTCGTATTATCCTGTAAACGGTGGGCGTGCTCTCGCGCGAAAAGATATTAGCATAAATTCATTCGTTCCGATTATCCCCGAAAAAGGGAGGAAAATGCGCTTAGCTGTTCTTTCATTCGCGACGAAGAGAGATTACCTTCTGGGCCTCTTAACGTTTGACGGACCAGTTCATTACGTCTCATGATACTCTTGCTGTGGATCCCGCTGCGAACCGATCGTCGTCCGATTCATGTTGCTCGACAAACCGTGCGGCATCCGTGAATCTTCAAAAGAAAACCGGATAAAAAAAGGAACGATACTTGACTGCTGCCTTCACAAATAAGAATTCCTCGGCGCGTGTCAAAACATAAATACTTGAACTCCAAGAGTGTGTGAGACGGGAAGCGAGACGAATGAACGATCAAAGATCAGAGAAAAAGAAAGACGTTGTCTCTTTTAGCGCAAACAGCGATTGAAACCAAAGTATGTGCGAGTGAAAATAAAGTACCGATAAAGCGCAGTGCCAAAGTAGAAAGTAATGAAAAAGAATCAATACCGAAGAGACACACGAGTATTATTTAAATAAAAGTATAGAGTATAAATAATGTTATAAAAAATAGAAAAACGTAGAAAATTACAAAGCGAAACGGAAAGGAAAAGAAATATATGAGACGACCGAAATCGGTCAATCATCGGTAGAATAGGCGAGAAGGGGAAAGAAGACGGTCTTTTTTCCTTCTTTGCGCGCGCGGAAACTGAAACACGTGTAACACGGGTGAAATTACCGAATGATCCACGCTAGGATGATCCTGCTACCGATCATTGTTGCCGACAATACACTGCGAAACAATGGCTACCCCCGTCGCCGACAAAAGGCCGTCGACGATGTGCACTTTCGCTTTTGAGCTAAATAAATCTTCATAGTATATTCCGACATGATCGATTAATTCGGGATATAAATGGAGAACCAGCGGTTCATTATTAAACACGTCACGTTAGTCTGTCGTCTGAACTAATTATACAACGATGCGACTTTACATATATATATATATATATAGTGTGTATATATATATCTTTTTGTTTATCTTTACAAAGTTGTTGTTTCGTCACGCATTTATATATTGCGCACGACTTTTTTAGATCAGACCGTAAGTAATTATTTCTCCCGATCATTTATTTTGAACTCGTCGTAATTATCAAAGGATTCACGCTAATGGAGTTATTCTCCCAAAAAGATTGTCTCCGTCAAAAATGAAATACTGAAATACCTGTCTAAGAGGAGCCACTTTACAGTTTCCGTCAAAACAAAGATTCCAGGGGCTGAGAAGTTTCCTTATTAGGGAAAACCCACTGCGAAAATGTCCGTAAGTAACAATCGCATTTAACCCCGGTAGCTTTCTCCTCGAGATCTGCTTAATCCTCAAACTGCCACACATTCTCGTCAAACGAGATGAAGGTAGAAGTTCAGTAGGTAGGTAGAAGCAATCTCTCTCTCTCTCTTTGGCAGATCGCTCAGAGATCGATGTAGAAATATATATAACTGCGTGATGAGGAAAATATATATTGTTTTTTTCGACAAGAGAAAAAGAAACTTTCCTCTCTCTTTCTTGTGCCATCGATCAAACGTATCCCTTTTCCATCCTAAGAAAATAAATCTTCTTGCGAGAGAAATAAAAGAAGAAAACAAAGAGAAAATCGTTCGACGATGGCAAAGAGAAAATGTGGATCTCTCAGGAAAACTGACGTCGTCGAATTTCTGGAACAGTTAATTCTTCGTCTGTGCGCAAAAGTTAGGCCGCCTGTCGAAATCGGAGAAACTTTCGACCTCATACGAAACTTCGGAAGTTGCCATATATATATATATACTTTTCGAGTATATTCCGCGGTGTATTCATCGGATCCGGGAACGACAATGCACACCGCTACCGGGGAAATTTTTTTGCGCAATTTTTTTATCGCGGAAATTTATTGAGCTTTTAAAAACCGTTTTTAAAAGCCGATTGAAACTGAGACGCGGTAGCACAGCTGTAATAACCACACTTTTGTCCGTCTTTCAATTACTTATTGCAACGATATAGGCAGGAAATGTTAATGCGCATAAAAAACTGAAAGATAGGAAATTATTCTCAGATTCGAAATATTCATTTCCGTCTGTCGGATCTCGTCACTCGCCGAAAAATCGTTCGAGTTCCACTTACTTTTCAAAAAGGGTTGAGTGGCCTCTCTTTGCTCGAAATGCATAGAAGCAAATAAAGCAAAATTGTTGCAGCCGAAAGATGCGCAGCGTCTTCGTACGTCGCGTTAACAATAAAGAGAGAGAGAGAGAGAGAAAAAGAGCGGAGAATCCAGTAGTCCGCGACTATAAAAGATTTTTGCGAGTCCTCGCCCTTTTGACTATGACCGAATTATTTGCCTGACGTGGCATCAATTGGAAATATCCGAAATCGTATTTGCTATTCCCATGATCATATCCATCGGCGCCGTTTTATTTTCTCTTTCCTTTTCATAGATGACCAACCGCGTGGGTTGTTCGACTCGAATGGGATGCTCCTTTGTGAGCTCGTATTCTGCGCGGAGAATGCGCGCCGTTTTTTCCGCCGAGTGAAATGAGCCGAACTCTAATTTCCGAAGCTTCACCACGCAAAGAGAGTGGCGGGAGGAAAGAGGATAAAGAGAAGGATGATGCTATCGACGGGTGAAAAGGAGTAAGACGTCCCGAGGTGGGCGATGAGGAAGCAGCGAGTGTTTGTTGAGGACATCAATCGGTCTCGTGTGTCCTCGTGTGTACACATCGGGAAAGAAAAACTCACGATCTTTGATAATCTTTCGTGATCTTCGATTGAGATCGACAGTTTAAATGAAGGCATTGAGGGGATTAAGAGCACGGTGGATCGAAAAAAAAAGTGGAAGGGTTATTGTCTATTGTTTTTTTCTTTTTTTATTATGTTACGCTTTATCGCGTTTATCTCGTGAAAGTTTCGTTTTGTGTTTTGCTTTTCTCTGTCTTTATTCCTTTCTTCCAGAGAACAACGTTAACATCGAGACAAAATGTTGACGGTATCAGCGCGCAAGATCTTCGATATCGATCTTCTGTTGTAAATTTTTCAGACGAACGACAGAACTCGTAGCATAACAAAGTCAGTGAAGCAAATTTCAGATTTCACACACACACAAACTAATAATAATTCCGTGCATATTAGATAAAGTAAAAATAAACTTAAGAAAAGCTAAAAATGTTGGGTTTTATTCCGAAGAGGGTATAAACGAAAAAAAAAAATTTCACTTATCAGGTCGAGAGAATTTTAGGTGACTTTTATTTGATTAGACGCGAAAAGTTGGCGGCGGGATGTTTCACGATGTATGCTCGTCGGCGAAACTTTTCGCGTAATCTGTATACATATCGCGACCGACTGAAAAATGGACGACGTGAAATACATTTGACCGAGATTGACATCGAGTTTCGCTCGCGTATACTCTCTCTTTTTTTACGGCGCTCATGTTTCAAATCAGATTTATTTATTTTCGAAAACGACCGAAAACCGATGTGAAGAAATAACTTGCCGCATACTTTTATGCAGCTCGCGGTGTTACGTTCGTAAAACTATCGTAAAAACTTTCTCCGCGTATACGCGAATTCTGTCTCAAACACCGAGGGGTGCAAAACACGGTATTCTTTTCAGCTTCAGATCGAAATATTATCTGATATATCAGTTTAAGCTTGAGAAAAACACGGA
Source organism: Pseudomyrmex cubaensis (assembly GCA_014825685.1). Taxonomy (NCBI): domain Eukaryota; kingdom Metazoa; phylum Arthropoda; class Insecta; order Hymenoptera; family Formicidae; genus Pseudomyrmex; species Pseudomyrmex cubaensis. The sequence continues at coordinate 14,675 of QVOA01006080.1, read as the reverse complement.
GAAGATGAGGAGATATTTTCTGGAACAGTCGCAGTTTCAACATTCTCGGTCGATTTCGCGATGAAATATCATCGGAATGGAGGTAGTTCATCCAAAACGTAAACTCGCGATCAAGTAGCACCGCGTGGCGACAAGTCGACCACTGATATGAGAAAACGAGGGGAGAGGCGGAGAAGCGGAAAATATGAAGAGATCCGAGAGAAGTCGAAATGCGATTTGTGCGGAAGTTGGCGATAAAAGTTCTCTCACCTCTTTCCGGCTCGTTAAGCCGTCAGTTCACCTACACAATTTTCTCGAAGTTTACATTATACAGAGTTCGCGGGAGAAAGAAAAATACACGACACTCGCGCTAATCCGCTTCGGACGACATTTGCGTAATTCTCGACATCGAGAGAGATTAACGACTCGAAAATAAAATATCATATACGCTCGTGTTAACGTTTCTTTTTCTTGCACGAGATAATCGCGGGCGACGGAAAAATCACATCGTCTGGTCTTCTTCGCTATGAGCTTTTATACCATCAACTTCATTTTCAACTTACGCTTTTCGAGATGACGTGTACCGCATGCACTCAAATATTTAGCCTGACTGCAGTGCCTGAGCATTTCGCGAGACTTGTCAGCGACGATATTGCCTCGCGGCAGCGAGATACCTTGAAAGTTCAAACGCGGATGAACTCGTCTCTCTCCGACCGTAAGTCTAACTTTATATGTACATGACGAGCGATTACTATTCCGATTATTTCCAGCGAAAGAGATTTTCCACTCGTTATTCTAGATAATTCGTATATCGAGGCTTTGGATTTTTCGTACATTGATCAAAGCGAAACATCATTCGCGTAACACGCGAGAGTAGTTATATTGGTTTTACTTTGTGATAATATCATCGGCCGTAATCATTCGTGCCATATCCCAACACAAGGAACGATTCGATCGCCGTGCTTCACGCAGGTCGCTTTGATTCAATTAGCTCTGCGGTCGATCGATGATGCACATTTCCTCTCGGAATCGAGAGGAAGCCATATTCAAATAGAAAACTGTCTATAGATTCGCACACTTATATTACGTCTAACTTTTGTACAGACGTCCCAATTACAAGAGAAGCGCGTCGGCGAAGGTTATTTCCTCTTTAAGGATCGTACGGCTTTCTCGGCACGATGCGCGAATCTTCCGAACGGATGCGTATAGTCATATCACGTCCTTGTCTCTTATTACATACAACTGACGTACGAAATGTCAAAGGTAAATTCCTTATTTAAACTTGAAGCGTCTTTAATCTCTCGCAGGAGTAATCTCGATTCTTTGAAAGAATATCGCGCATCGATAAATCGGATTAAAGAATGTTTCTTCTATTTTTTTTTTTTTTTCATTTAAAAAAGAATCTGCTCTTAGAAGTATTGACAAATTTGCCACTAAAGTTTCTACAGAACAACTCACTCTTATGACAATCAACGACGACGTAATAATCAATGTGATAATGAACGCTTTTTTATCGAGCAATTAAGATTCAATCTTAAAGTAACTATTATCGCACTCACAAAATAAACTCGCTACGCTCCGTTACGACTGTTACACCGCTTAAAAATCGTGACGCTTCGATGCTCCCGCGAAATAGCGGCCTTTAGCGAAAGTTCCCGTTCGTGAAAACGAAAATCTTACGTGTTCACGGCCGCAAAAGATTGGGCGCCTATCGGAACTGTACGAGAGCGGTCACGCCCCGAATCAAGGAAAGCCGACCAATGGGAACGATTCCCAGGCGGAGGATCCCTTCTCGTGTGCGAGAAATTAAAATATCTTTCCTATATTTCTGTAATGACGCGGGAGATACGCCGGTAACGACGCATGTGAGGACAGAAGACTCGTGGTTCTTGTTGTTCCCCTCTCTCTCTCCCAGCGATGGAAAGGGTGGTGGTTCCCGTTGCTCTCTACGACCCTTCGTCGTAGGGTTTCGCGGGCATCCCCCTCGGAATCGCGAATCCGGCGGACATATGCTTAGGCGAAAGGGAGAGAAGCGTTATTGTATTATTCACGATTCCGACGAGCTCTCCCCGTACACGTGATAACGTTACCGTGATTTTTAATACGTGTGTAAGCGTTGAGAGAGCATGTGAGGGTGTGTGTAAATGTCCCTTTGTATATGTGCCTTCCGTTAATGGGATTAGTTGTGTTTGATAGGGGTTTGAAATCGCGGCTATGTTTTCTCAACTCCGGTCCTGCGCGCTCAATAATACGGTACATTATCCGCCAATATCAAGATGTTCGTCTTTAGAGATTATCGCGTTTGCTGATATATAAATTGATCTTTTACGGCAATCGGTGTGACACATAAGAAGCGAGATAATGACCGGAAACCAAATATTGAAGTGCCTGTATTTTTTTCTTCAAAATCAAAACTTTTCTACTTTCAGAAACAATTTTTTTTTTTAGCATAATTAAACGACATACATGTAATTAAGCGTGTCAATTGAGATTGTGTTTTGTTATTTAATCGTACGTGTTGTATGTTGACGTCGACATTCTGTAATTCCATAACGATGTTTTACATCACCAGCTGTACTTTTCGAAACATAGGTACATATTATCGTCGTATCGTATTCTCTCGAAATAATTTGTTCCAATCGCGATCATCGGACCATATTTCCCTCGTTGTAATAATAAACGCGTCGATGCGCGCAATCAGTTTTCGGGTGCAATCCCGTCAGAGTTATTCGCGCTAGACTATCGGCCCCGACGAAACTGAGATCGTCAGAATGGATATATTCGAAAAGGCGCGTTTTGTGTTAAACATCAATTTTACGCTTTGTGAGCGCGCATCGCTCGTGCGAGTTTATTTGGAGTTTTCAAAATATTTCAGATTTTTATGATCAGAAAGTTGACTGATTTTTTGACTCTCAAGAATTCAAGATTTGGGGAATCAGTTTAGATATCACTTTGTTTCTTTCAACAATTAGCTTTTAACTTTATGTGCATAACGAGTAAATATATTTTATCACAAGTTACAATTATCCATCTTTTTGTGGATTTCGAAGAATCTTTAGAGAATGCTACACTTTGTAGGTAATTACTTGAAATGTGTCAGTACTGTTAAAAAAGCGTTAAAGAAATATCGCCGTACATTTTAAATGTTGCACAATAACTTAGAAATTAATAACGTTAATACAAAAGCGTGTGTCTTTTGTAATTACAGTTTTATGAGCGAGTTTTGTGCTTGAATTACTTTTTATACAAAGTATATGTTCCGATATAAATATAAATAAAATTATATTCATATAAATAAAACATGCGATAACAATAATTACATATTGCTTGGTAATTAAGTAAATATTATTTTACTCTTGTAAACTTCACCTGGCTTTTTTTTATCTATTTCACTCTTTATCCACGAATTGTACGGAAATATTCGGGTGAATATAGGTAATTGTTTTTTGCCAGGTGAAACACCTGGCGCACATGATTGAATCCCGATAAGAATGTTATCAATCACCAACGGACTGCCCGAATCCATCTGCAAAAATCGAAATGTTTTACAAAAAACAATGTTTGCGTGCATAAAATGTATTATATTAAATATTGCGTAAATACAGTTGCTTGTAAAACGAGTTTTAATTTTTTGACACTTTTTTTCTTTATCTGTTTGTTTATTTTTTACTTTTTATTCGTTTTTTTATCACCGTCAATCACTTTTCATAATTGATCACTGTGTATTTTTAAAATAAAAGTTTACATTTATCTTCAATCGTTTCTTGTTCTCATCAAGAACTGCTATTATATATGTACATTATATCATAAAAGACAGTAAATTGGGAATATACGCGAATTTAATACACGATTTTATAATCGCTTATTAACTTACGACACGGAATCCTATGGGGGGCAAAAGCGTATCGTATGCGCAGATCTGCGATTCAATAATATTGTAGGACATCTCTTGGTAAAATGTTCTGCAAGCTTGCAATTTTGCCACAGTAGCGTTAGTTTTTAACATCAGATCGGAAATCGGAAATTCAGGTGCCTAAGATATGAGCAAATGTACGATTAGATCATATTAAATACGCTAAATACAGATACATGCAAACGTATCTATAATATTATTTAATTTTTATATTTACCATTACTTGTCCATATCCAAAAACTGTCCCAATTTGTGTGTTGTTGACATAATGACTGGAAGGCAGACATGCCATTTTTTCTAATGTGTCGACTAAAAATGGCCATAGCAGCTGTAAAGAGTAACTTTGTTCAGTAATGATGAATACCAGATAAGTGGATTTGAAGTAATCTGATCTAGGAATAGTTTACTTTGATTAATGCAATGTCATTGTGACACACTTGAGGATGATTATAATGCGGATGCACGATTATGTCTTCAACTAAACGAATCTTTGTAAACACACTTGTTTGCACTTGCCAATCTGTTATAGTCATCAATTGTTTCATGCCAGCAACTACTGCCACGTCTTTATAATGTTGGCTGTAATCAAAGTCAATATAATTGACACATCAGTATTTTTCTCTTTTTAAACTATGCTATTATTTCACGATAGAATTTATTTTAATTTATATATTTATTTACCTTTGAACACAATGAGCGGCAGTAACAACATATTGAGGATGAATTAGACATCCGCTACCAAATAGAAAACCAGAGTCTAGTATATACAAAGAAACCTGTAAGTTAAAAATGGTTAAGAAACTGTCAGCAAATATATTATTTTATATATATAAACTTTTCGATTTGGGAATATTAAAAATGAGACGCTCATACGCAGAACTCGATCTGAGATATAAGAGATATAAGATATAGTATTTCCGTATTAGCATTACTGTCGATACGACTTCTTACAGGGACAATCTTTATTGTCATCTCTATTTTTTAACGATATGGCTTTCGGAGCTTGAGCAGACGCAATATACAAATACTGGTTTATTTTATTCTGCGCATAGATAGCATGTAAGGATCTAATAAGATTATAAGAGAAAAAGATGACAAATGAAGTATTACCGACGATGATAATAGAGTTGTGACAAAAGCGATGGCAATAGCAAAGTCGACTGTAGATATTTTATCCCAATATATATACGTACATATTTATATAAAACGAGAGAGAGAGAGAGAGAAAGAAAGAGAGAAAGAGAGAGAGAGAGAAAAAGAGTTCTCACCTGAAACAGTATTTCATCATGCATTACACGAGACTGATTGAAACTATTTGATTTACGTAGTTGACTTAGCACATCTTGGCCTGTTTAGAGAGAGATACAATATGACTTTATATATATACATATTCTTTTACACATAAATTTAAGCTTTGTGCAAAAAATGTTGGCTTGTATATTTTTCTGTATTCTAGTTCAACGTAAAAATCAGAAAATTATTGCTTAATTATACATTTCACGTATTTAGCTACTTAACGCTAAAATAGTAGAATCATCATCTAGCTTTTGGTATTTTATTTAATATATAGTTATTTTTATTAAAAACGTTTCAGTATTACATACTTACTATTATAATTTTTGTTTCACTAAAGAATAGTTATATTTTGTGACTTGTTTTCATTGTGTCTCTTTTGTTTTATAGTTTTATTAATTAGAAGGATTATATGTATTTGTCCAATAAAAGACTTTCTAACAGAAATTTATTCTACACGCGTACACAACTTTTCATCTTTATATTTGATCAAAGATTACATATTTGTGTAATTTACATAATATTACTACATACATACTGTTTTTGTGTAATTTGTACGTAATTTCTATTATACTCACGTTTGAATTATCGCGTTTGTTACTTACACTGACAGATAGTTATAAAGCCAAAAAGGAACAAAATTAAACACAGCATCTTGCGAGAAATAAGCACTGTTGAACAAAAAGCAAGTTTATGTATTTAACATGTGAGACAAAGAAGATTGCGCTGTAACATTAATAAATTAATTAAGTACATTGATCAAAATTTACTATCAAAATAGATTACAAACATAACTATCATTAATTTTGAATATGTTTTTCAGTCATATACTTTTTACTTATCATAAAAGCATATGCGATGTTGCACGCATACGGAATGAGAAAAACAGATCTTGAAGTTCAGACACTGTCTTTCTTTTTACTTTCGGTAGTAAAACTGAAAAGAGAAACCTTCTATATAAAAGTTTTTATGAAACCTCAATATTTAATGCACAAGTGGACAAATATGTTTCTCGGCATTCAACATTTATATATGTGTCCCAAATATTTGACTTTTTTGCACATCTCTCGTACACATACAACACTTATGTATTTTTTCTTTTTTCGTATGATTTAAAAATTTTTTCTTATTAAAATGTTACGTTAAATATTTTATTCACTTAATCCCAAAAGGTTTTACGTGCACTATGTCGCATATACTCTTGAACTTTCAGAGTATACTATAATAGAATTATTTAATTTTAATGTATTTTATTGAGATTAATTGATTAATTAATTTTTATCAAAGTTACCTTTTTGACTCACAGAAAATTAGATATACTATAAACAAGTGCACTTATATTTTTCACTCTATTTTATTACGCTCTAAAATGCTTATCAGAATTTTCTTATTTTAATTTTGTTCCGCGGCAAAAGATATATAATAAACGAAGTGTTCTCATCGACAGTCGACATGCGAATTGTTTATATCGAAGCAAAACGCTTTTCGGTTGTGGAACCGCCTATCAGTTTTTCTGTCATATCTGAGACAGCGAGCCAATAGGAATCGGTTCGATGCCGTATACAGCTGAGTTCTATATCCTGTTTATGTTCTTTTGATGTAGTAACAACAACTTGGAACCTCGCCGTTATCACATTCGTGATAACGCTTGGCCGTTTAACGACTAGCTTTTAAATTTACGTGTATCACGAAGTGAAGAGAGTTATTATTACGTGACAAATTTATGCTTAATTGCAATTAACGTAACGTAATGTAACAATAGCAAGTTTGTAACGTATACGGTTATACACGCATTTGAAAATTGTAAATTTGCAAATTAAAAGACAAACATTCTCTTCTGATTTGCATATTTTATTTCCTGTACATGGATTAGACCTAGCAATGAGCATCTTGTTTTGAATCCTTTCTTTGGATGATTTTACAGATATGTAGATTATTTTTTGATGATTTTTAATTGCTGACTAAAGATTTAAATTGTTACGTCATATCTACGGTCAACGTACTCGAAACATCAAGTTATTCTCGTACATTCATTTCGTACTTACCTCGCCATTTTCTTTTCTCGTGCCGATGATCTTTTTTATTTCTCCGCTTAGCGCGCGCTACCGAGGAGTTTCATCAAATGTGATACACTCGAGAATGCAAATTCTAGCGAGCGAGAAAGACCGGCCGATAGATAAAGCAGGGCGAGAGAGAATCTCTCGGTTTCTAAGGCTGAGATTTGATTTGAGCCTGAAGTAGAGTTGCGCTTGAATATCGATTCGCGGTGAGAAACCAACTTGCGTTTTCGCCCCTAGGAGGAAAGCGATCTCGATGTAAACCTTCTCCCTCCACCGTCGTTTCGCCGAGGAGTAATCTTGGTAATCTCATCCACTATAAAACTGATCCACGTAACAGACGGCGATGGATAACGCTGTTCAGAGGTAATTTGTTTCTCCTGCCGATTCTTCCGATTTTTACGAATCGCTTTCGCAAATTCAAAATTAAAATTTAATTTAGGATTAATTGCCGCTTCTAATCGCGATATCATCTGCGATCGTTCATATCTCGCTGCGAGCGTTCCCATCGTTCTCGAGACGCGCAGTGTTTGTATTCAATAACTCTTCTCGCGTTCGAACAAATGTATTTGTTTGATTCAAGACACGAATTTATATCCGATCTGTCGTTGAGAATAAATTTAAAGCGTGTAAAGTGTAGGATTTCGAAGAAGACTGAAGATATAGAAGTAGAAAAATAAAATACGTCAGATGTTCTTTTATATTTCTTCGTCAAAACATTTATTTTATGCATGCGTGAAATAATTCCCTCGTATTTCCCCGTATGTGCGTCTGATCTCAATTTTTGTTTTTTCTCGAGATCCATTTGTCGCGTAGTTTGGCTAATTTCGCGCGGCTGAAGACTACTAATGACGCTTCCCACAAATCGACGTAGGTACCAAGGTCCTTAGACGATTCCTCCCCCATCAGCTTATCTTGATTGCCCGCGCGGATTCTTCAGCACGTTTCAGGGAAGCCCACTTGATAAACGTCGACGGAGAAAAAAAGCTGGAACAAGCCTTCCCGTTTCACCCTCCGCTACGTGAGGAAAAATCGCAGAAATAGATGAAAGGGTCTTTTTTCTTTCGCCGCCGCTCTCGTCGACGAACTAAATTGTATAAATTCACGCTCGAACAACAGAGATTTTATCAGCATTGACACACACATGTGATTCTAATAAAGAGCATTAACAAGCAACAATCTTGTAATAATAATTGTAAGTTACTGCAAATATTTTCACACAAAATATATTTTTACAAACTTTCTTTTAAAACATATATAGCATAAAATACTTATGCGTTAGAAATCAATTAAGACTTTAATTTTAAAGTTTAATAAAGAACGATCTTAATAATATAATTCGCGTTCTTGTCTTTTCTTTTAAAGCACAGCGTACACACAATTCTTACGCGCTGGAAACCAATTAAGATTTTACAAGCTAAGTACGGAACGATTTTTAATTTCCGGAATTAGTAGCGCTGGCTCGTTTCCGTCGATTTAAATCGCACTTTGAGTTCGTTTCGGCTTCGAAATAATACGGCGACGCGACGGCGGGAAGGGTCGGAGCGCCGATAATAATAGAAAGATAGATAAAGAGGCCGTATAAAATTTCCGGCGATATTAGCCACCCGTCGAATTAGCGCTGCGAGAAAATACCCTACTCACTGTCGTTCCCCGGGGAGAGCAGTTGGGGTGAAAAGGGGGCACCCTCGCAGGGAAAGAAGGGCGGGGCCCCCGTACAAAGGGGCCCCGGGATCCAAAACCAACCCCTGGGTGGAGTTTGCACCCCGTATATAACGATCTTCGAGGTCCTCGAGATGCAGAACTCGATGCACCGTCGAGCGATCAGGATTCACGTGTCGATATTTGAATCCTCGTTTTTAAACAGAAAACCATTAAAAATCCAGTGTAGATTAAATGAGTATCGCGCATTCCGAAAGAGAAACAGAGCGAGAGAAAAAGAGCGCAAGAAGACAATTGATCGAAGATTTAAGGATATATTGCGTTACATTTTTTTTCAACGTTCTTGAGAGAAATGAAGATTTCGTTTCGCTACACTCACAGTGAAGATTAAACGTTAAGTGCGACAAGGGAAAGTTCAATGATCGCTGGATTACCGTGTGTCGCGTGTGAACTCTGCGGGTTCGAGTTGGACGCAACTTGGAGAAGTTGTGTTGATCTTCCGAAGAGCCTTCATCAAGGAGAGAATGTCTCGAAGTTTCTTGGTGGATTCTTTAATCGGCAACAACTCGCCGCCCTCGTACCCGCTGCCGTACTACGGTAGCCAGCTGCCTAATTACATGTTCAATTTTTTCAATCTCGGATTGAGCTATCAGCCAATCAGACCGGTGCCCAGACCGCCAGCTATGCCGGTGCCGATCAGCCCGCCGGCTCTAGGAGTGTTGTCGATACCCGGACAAAGTCCTCCGTCACCTCTAAATACTTCGACCAGTAGACTATCAGGTAAATTGTGTGGCTAATAAATTCATAATCAATCCGAACATTCAAGAAAAACGTGTAATAGACACAAGTAAAAAAAAAAAAAAACAGACATCATTCGTCGAAATTAATTGATTTATAGAAGTCATTTGTTCTGTATAAAAAGTTTTCGTTTTTAAATAATTATTTAACTTACGATGTATAAGTCAAATGTCATGTTTTTTCTTTTTAACGTATTTACTATTTTTTATATTTGATAATAGAATTTTAATATGTATCCAGACATGAACTTTTAGGATTTTTAAGATATTTTTGCATGAAAGAGACGTACTCTCTTTCGTAGTATTTTCTCAACTCCGAGAATCGTATCACGTAGAAGCGTAGTTCCATCGGGTTTCCCTCTCCATCACAACAACGATCTCCCGGCAACGCCATTAACCCCTGACCTTTTTCTATTCAGACGTTTCAGCACCCAGCGAGTCCCCGTCCCGCAATAGCACTCCGACTCCTCCACCGAAGTCTCCGGGCTCCATCAGTAACAGCTCGAAGCGCATCCGGACCGCGTTCACCAGCACTCAGCTTCTGGAATTGGAACGCGAGTTTGCCTCGAACATGTATCTGTCGCGGTTGCGTCGGATTGAGATTGCGACCAATCTGCGACTGTCGGAGAAGCAGGTTAAGATCTGGTTTCAGAATCGTCGCGTAAAATACAAGAAGGAAGACCTGCCGTCCGGTCAGAGTCAGAAGTGTTGCTGCCTAAGAACCTGCGGCAAACGGAAGGACAGCTGCGGCGAGGACTCGCCCGGCCGAAAGTGCGAACAAGAGCAGGAAGACATGAAGAGGTCTCCAAAGAATGAGAGCAACGACGAGCGAGTCGAGGCCGAGCACTTCGAGCAATCGATCGCGAATAAAGACGCTCTTCGCTTCGAAGAGAAGTCTTCGGACTTTACGAGAAGAAACTCCGCGCAAGACAGAGCAATCGGATACGAAGCGCGAGATTTCTCTCGAGGTTGCAAACGGAGTTTGTCGGAAGCAAGCGAGGAAGATGTCAAGAGGAGGAAGATGGAGGTAGCGACAGATTATCAGACTACGAATTCGGAGGCGATTACAACTCCGATCTTCAGAAGTATAGGATGCACGAAATACACCGTTGAGAGAATCGTTAACTCGTAAATCCGCAAGTTTGCGCATAAACTTCGCGAGACTTGCAACGCGAGGTTCAAACTCTCAATGACTTCGCGAATACACGTCACGTAGTAAATTTGGAAAACACATACACACACACACAAATAATTACATTAATTGAAACAATGCGCGAAAACAAAATTTCGACGACTTATTTGTCCCAGTTGAATTGACCTTGCGTTGTTGCGAAAACTGTATCAAAACTGTTGTAAATATTGTAAATATATACACATATGTATTTTATATTAATAATTGTGCATATCGTAGATATATTTTTTATGATTTATGTAGAAAAATGTATATTTTAATATAAATGTTTTGATTAAAATAAAATCCGTGATTGCTGTACTTTATTTTCTCTTGTATCTTTTTATCACCGACATTTTATACTTTCTTCTGAGTAATCAATTTAAAATGTAAGAGACAATTGACAAATCGTAAAGCGATTTTATAGCGATGTCTGAAAACTACAATAAAATTGTAAAATAAGAGAAATATTTAACTTTAGTAATATAGAGAAATATTTTTTTCCTAAAATTTATTTGTTTAATTAATATTAATGCAGATTTTAATATCTCACTGTAATATGCACAGTGTTTTCAGTAATAATTTTGTAAATAAGCGAAATCAATTACCAAGACGCGTGCACGTCATATTTTTTTAAAATGTTTATATGTTATAAATGTAACATTAAATAACAATCATAATATAATTATATAAAATGCTTTTTATGTGTATAAGTAGATTTTTTTTCAAGATCTCAATATCTAAATACACAATAAATGAGAGAGAAACGGATGTTGGTATAATGAAGCAAAGAACGTTCGAAATAACTATCATCAAAAAAAAGGTAGCTTCCTATGTAGATACACAAAATCTAATAAAGCACATCAAACGTTCCATTGTAAAGCGGAATCACCGACACACGTCGCCACTTTCGTTTCGACGTAACGCGCGCCTGTGTACGATTTTCCAGTCAAACGATCGTCCAGAAAGAGTACAACTCAACAAGAGTACAACGCGGTCACTCGAAGAGCCCCCGGTTTTCGGCTTATTGTCGGGCGAGAGAGTGAGGCACCGCGCGGTCACATGTTGCCCTAAATCCCAGAAATTTGTCAAGAGGGCCTCCCACTTTAGGTTAAATTTAAGGTAAAACGTAGTTAATGGTGTTAAGAAGCCGTGCGACAATGCGCCGGGGACCTCTCGCGCTCTCGAGGCACCGGAGATCGACAATGGGACACTTGTGTTGCCATTCGCGGGGCCCGATGGAACGTGAAAACCAGCCGGCTGGCCTTTTTTTCCAGGCTCGAGCGCGACAACGCCGCGCCCCATTCACGGTAGCCAGCAAGTCTCTTCTCCCGAAGAAGTCGCGTATATATACTTTCGATTCATTCATTCATTCATTCATTCGCCCGGGTGGATCAGTGACGGCGGAGGTGGAAGGAAGAAGAAGAAGAAGAAGCGCGGGCCTGAATGACAGAGGGAAGTCGTCCCGTCGGACGAAAAGTCGAAAATCAAAAACTCGCGCTTCCACCGATCCGCCTTTTCTCTGCCTTTCGTTCCCCGCACAACGGCGGCCGGTGCTTTTGAAACGATCTCGTCCGAAATGAATCCAAAAGGAATTCGTAAGCAGGAATGCGGATTCGCCGACAATTTCTCGCCTCTTGAGAGTGCTAGCGTTTGGTTACGGCAGTTTAAAGTTGTGAAACGAGTGAATGCAAGCGATGTATGGAGTGCCCTCTTAAATCTCGACGGCTTTTCTCATTTCTCGTATCCGAACTAACAATCGCTTCTGAGTTACGACGCCTCTTTTAATCAAATACGTATAGAATCGGCATATAGGCCGAAAATAGAGTCAAAGATAATGTTCGCCGTTTAATAAACGTGAACTCCATCACCGGCTGCGTTTCATCCTTTTCAATTGAATTTAATGTTTCGTTGGCTCGCATATCGAGAACGATTTTCTGCCGCGACGTCCCAATCGCAATTCAATTTTCCGGATCCTCGCGTGCTCACGTCTCGTCACGCAGCGGATTCAATTGGATCACTTGCTGCTGCAGCAGCAGCAGCAGCAGCAGCAGCGGCGGCGCAGCACGAATGATATGTAGATGCCGTCGCTCCTTTGTACGCCGATCGACATTCGCGTGTGCCGGTTGATTTCGAGCTTGTCAAGTCGTCACGTTACTCGCTACCGACTGCGTTAATGAGAACCGCCCGCTTGTGAATAATCAAGCGTGTCTTCGTTCGTGCGCCGTTTCGGAGAGAAACTTGACGCGAGCCGCGAGCCGAATCACGAGCAAATTGTATGTTCGGAGAAAGTCATTATACCGTGTTGAACTTTCGGTTCACTTAGCTGACAAGACAGGGGAATTCCTGCACTGCGCCTGCACGTCGTTTAGCGACATGTCGTCGCGCGATGCTATTGCATTACGCAATATTACATATATCGCATTAGGCAATCCGCTCGACCGTTTGTCCGTCACTCTATCATCGCGATATATCATACATAAAAGTTTCTGGCCAATTCGAATTTTGTCCGGGTGACCAAACCTGATAAGTTTACAAAAAGACATTTTACCCCGAGCGGCAGCTCTCTCTCGCAACCGTTTCTATTCAACGATTCTGACGGATAGCGTATTGGCTCGCAAGTTTTGCTTGAGTGGTTCTAATGAGTACGAACCGACTACGCGACGCTCTTCAGAGGACCTCGTGGGACACGATTGCCAACGGTTCGGTGCGGACTTGAAAATCGAGGGAAAGAAACGATGATAAAGAAACGCGGCGGGGACAAAGACAGCAGGGAAAAAGGGGCGGAGAGGGAGAAAAAGAGAGAGAGAGTGACAGAGTTGCTGTCGGCGGCGGCTGATTTCTGGTTCCGGTGCGCTAATTCATTTCATCTTATGCGCACTGGAGAGGCGCTCCATCAAAGCTGGAAAAAGCCACCGCGACAGCACTCCAGCGCAGAAAGGCGGCGGAGGGTGAGAGAGATGACAGGGTGGTGCGGGCACTCGAAAGTTGAAACCGTTTTCGCCTCTTTACACCCAACCAAAGGACAATGGCGACAGCGACGTGGACTATTGTGGATCGTTTTCATGGCGTCGCTCAGGCGACAGCTCGCGCTACAACCAATCAATTATTAACACGTGCAACTATGTTATATAAGTATGTAACATACATATGTGTGTGTGTGTGTGTATGAGAATAAAATCTTTTTTTTTTTTGAAAATATATTGTTGAAAAAAGCAAAACTTTATTTTGCTTTTAATTTATTTAGAAAGAAAATGTACAGTCAGTAAGTAAAATATTTTAAAAACTTATCGAGACAAGAAAGAAGTAGCGATAAGAAAAAATAAATTTTTTGAAGCAACAGCACGAACAACGATTTCGGTGAAAAAAAATATTAGCGAAAGTTTTAAAAATATTTTGTTTCTTAAAACAAACCACTCGACTTTGTAATAGCCGACTGTTACACGACATTTGAGTGTGGTAGGAAATTTAACGGAGCGATAAATTTGTTCGACACGATAAATTTGTCCCGGCACACGTTTCCGCGGTCTATCGACACACTGCTGACTTCACACAAAGCGCGAAACTTTCGAGGAGCGTAAACCTTGCGAAACGACGACGACGACGACGACGACGACGACGACGAGCTGCTCATTGTGACGCGGGTGCATTGTGCTGAACACGGTATCGCAAGAATGCATCGTCGTCGACGGTGTATACCGATGTGTGCATCGCCAATGACGCGAAAATAATTTTATAGTATACGCCCGCAAACTACGGAGCGTGCGATTCCTAGTCTTTTTTTTTTTTTTTTTTTTTTTTTT
>QVOA01006038.1:0-56590 GCA_014825685.1 Pseudomyrmex cubaensis | reverse complement strand
AAAATACGTACCAATCCGAAACAAGTTCTTCTCGCGTCGCGCATCTGCCATTTTGTTTCCCGCGCACGAACAATCGCGAAACAATTTCACCGTATACTTGCTGATTACGATTATCTACGATACTAATCACATATCACTGCACACCACATTTTGCTCGACACTTTGGATACACATGATTCGACCGATTATTGCGCGTGAAACGATAATACTCACGAGAAATAACAGGGACAAGAGTCGAATGTACGTTCGCTCCGCGTCGCGTATCTAACATGAATGCGCGCGAGTCTACCGTATCGAAGCGCGCGGAATTTCGAGAATCGAAGTATCGAATCGACGTATCAAATCGATGCGCGCGGCCAGAGAGAAGCCTGAGAGCGGCCAGGACCATAAGAGTCTCTGAGAAGGATTTTCCGACTCGTAACCTAACGCATGTTTATGGGTGGTGCACATTGGCAACTACGTAGCGATGTCCACGAGCGACTTGTCGGTACATACGCTATGTTTAACCGTGGACATGGTTCTATTCTATCTAGACTGTAAACCGAGACCGAGAAAAAGTATTACAATATTACTCTGTACTACATAAAAACTCTTTCTTTACATAAATCTATTCAACAAAAGAAATGATATCAGAAAATAGCGCCAAGGAAATCTTGCACGTTTATTCGTGGGTATAAAATTAAATATTAAAAAATTATAAAAAGAACCTTGCGTGAAATGTCTAGAATCATGTCAAAGTTTTCATGTATAGACTTCGCTTTGTATGAAAAGGTGGAAAAAGTTGTGTGGAACTGTTTTTAACATAAAAAATATTCAATGCAAATAAAGGTAGCGTGGCTGGAAAAATTATTAAAATAATTACAGAACAATGTGTACGTCTTCCACAAGCGCACACAGACGACGGCGTTCTCGCTTGTGTGCGTTTTGGAATCGTGCACGTAGCACGGAATAGAACCACGTCCACGTTTAAACATAGCGTATGTACCGACAAGTCGCTCGTGAACATCGCTACGTAGGTGCCATTGTGCACCACCCATAAATATGCGCTAGTTTACTGGGCGGAAAAGCGATCTCAAAAACTCATGTGCCTGGCCGCTCTCAGGCTTCTCTCTGCTGGTACTGTACTGTCATATTCCTTTTGTGGACTCCTCTTCCGCTACGTAAGTATAGCGTGAAACGTGAAACCCCGCAGCCACGTGCAAATATGTGAATAACGTGTTCATTGCACTCATAGAATAATACGCATCGATAGTATAAATGAATGGTTACACACTAGTTGGTATAGACGGTGTAAGCACGAGTGAATAAAAAAAGGTAAATTTATCAATATGTGGATAAATTTTTCTAATGTGATCACATAACCTTTGTTGCTCGTTTTATCTTGAAAATTTGCGGTGTCCATGCTCAAAGAAAAATCGCACAGACGCTTGCTGAGCATATTTTTAATCTGAGCACAAGGAAAAAAAGTTTTGCTTTAAGTTTGCGCATTGGTTAAATCAACCAGTTGATTCATGTGACTGATCGGTTCCACAAGATCTGCAATCTTATGTAGAGAACAATATTTGTGTATTGCGAAAGTTTGTGCAATATTATTTCTGTTTATATTGTTTGAAATTGCTCTATTATTGTTAACTTAAAGCAACATTGTGTAAAAAAAACTTGGCTTTTGAATATTTGTGGAATAAAAAACTTGATAATTTAATTTATTTCAAACAGATGTCTGTGGTTTCCTCAAGAATTAGCAGTGTGTCAACTTTATTGAAAGGTAGTGGGGTTCGATCACAACTTATCAAACAATCTAACAGAGTATATTTTAAACTCCCTAATGACATTAAAAAAATATTGTGTGATTTTGAGACTGGAAATGGAATAAAAGAATATAAGAACTTGATACATTTACTACGAGAAGGTGTTATAAAGGTAAAAATAAAGTATATGTAGCTTTTGCATATAAATAATATAATAAACATGTAATATGTATATGCACACATGTACATACATATATATGTATATTCTTGTTTTTTAGGATAGTGATTTAACAGAATTTCTAAAAGAAGCAAGGGAATGTGTATCTTCTTTAGGTATTGAACATGAATTATTTATTCAAGCTATTCTTCAGCTCGAATGGACAAACAGATCATCAGACGTTACTTCTACTTATAAACATTTTTTACAAGATTTAGTATGTATGCAGCTCTGCCATCTAAAAGCTGTGATAAATCATTTAGTTCAATTATTTAAACCTGGTAAATTTTATCTCTAAATATATTCTACAATATATTCAATAAAATTTAGTTTGTTAATAATATAGACATTAGATAACATAGAAATAATGTTTTTAGTGGAAGACAACAATGCAAAACATGAGGTGGAAGAAATAAAATCTGAAGATATAGAAAGGCTAAATCACATACATGACATATTACACAAAATTTTAGAATTGATTCCAATGTAAGAAAGTCAGATCAATTAATATATATGTATAACATTTGCTTTGCTGTTATTGTAAATATACATGTTGGAAATGTTTTAGGTCAGGCAAACTTTTGTTACAATCTCTCGGATCGCAATTTCCCTACATCAAACATAGCACTTATACTCATAAAATTTATATTTCCGCACTATTGCATATACTAAATTACGCACCTCAATTCAGACCAGATATTTTATCTTTAATTATTAACAGGTAATATTGTCGCATGTAGTTAACTTTTGATTTTATTCTTTAAAAAAATATTTTATATGTATATACTTATGTTCATATGGTTTAGATTAACAGTTTTGGATATCGATATACCTCGTAAGAAAATCACTGATGATAATGATGATGATGATGATGATGAAGATGATACGATCGATGATAATATTGATTGTAATAAAACAACTGATAGTGATGATGATGATCTAAGTAAACTAAATATTGACACAGACAAAACTATAATTGACCATCCTTCCGCACGTACATTAGATACGTGCATGGAATTATTTTTCAAATACATGCACGAATTTTGTTTTGCAAACGATGTTTTGAAGATAGAATTCTTGAGAATACTTTACATGGATATTCTCCGACTATTTGAAACTGTAATATTATCTACGCACGTTAGTCTATATGTGCAATATATCATGTTCTACATTTGCAGTTTTAAGCCTGTTGTGGCAGAGACTTTCACAGATTGGTTATGGTGTAAAGTAATCAATCTAAACTCAGCACCAGTTTTACGGCAAACAGCTGTTTATTACATTTCTAGTTTACTTGCTACTGCTTCGTATATATCTCACGAGTGAGTATCACAGCATTATCCGTTAATCTTCATCATTATTATAAATTAACACTATATCTAATGCTATAATGTTCATTTTAGATTAGTAAGACATACAATGTCTACATTAACAAAATGGTTACACAGTTACATTGCAATGCAAGAACATTCGGAATGTATGATGATGACCGACGATGATGCAAAAGCACACGTCGTGTTTTATTCTGTTTGTCAAGCATTCTTTTATTTGTTCAACGCAAGATATAAAGAATTTGTCACATCGAACAATGGTGAGTGCATTATTATTTATCGTACACGTGCATCGTGTATTTAAAAATTTTAAATAAATATACATGTTTTGATGTTTTTTTAGGTATAATATTTCTTCAAGAACTCAATATATCAAGTATCGTTGCTTGTCAATTAAATCCTTTACAAATATGTTCCACCGAAATTGTCTACAAATTTGCGAACATTACAAGCACGTATCAATTAGCCTATTGTTATACTATAATTGAGATCAATGAGCGCAGTGAACTCCCGGTTTTTGGAAGTAAACGTCGCTTACTCGTTTCGCTTCCCAGGTTTTTCCCTTTTGAATCTTGTTTGCTTCAGCACAGTAGACAAAGACTATCTCCCTTATTTCGCAATAATATAATGGATACCGAATCAGACAAATAAAAATAATTGTATATACCTACTGTTATTCATATATATAATATATGAATAAAGAACAAAATATATATTGGTATATATATTTAAATCAATATATGAAAGCAAGTGAGTTTTTACTTTTCTCGACTGTGTAAAAATAGTGTATGTAAAAATATAAAATAGTATTTCAAAATAATACATGTGTAGATATTTTGAAATTAACGTTTATTGAGAAAACGTTAAAAAACGTTTAAAAAAGCTGTCTCTTTTCTCTAATTTTCCTACTTCTTAGAGAAAAGAGGACGAGTAACATATTAACACAATTTGAAATCAAACTTCGCGGTTAGATGGCGTTCCGGAAGTTTGATAAAAACGGGCGCAATACGTTCGTTGTTAGCGGAGCGATCGCAACTCAGGTTCGCACGCATTGGCTCGCGCTAGTACGGTGGATACACGTAAAATGGCGAGTTATAGTTGTTATTTACTCGGTTCAAAAGTAGCGAAGTAAAAGTGGATAAAAGCAAATCGAAGTCGTTGAATTAGACGGTCTCGGTTTTGTATCTGTTCCGTTTTGTACATATTCGGGAAGCTGTTTTTTTCCAAGCTTGAGTTGTCAACCACATATTCTGTATTTCTTGTAACAAGATTTTGTTGTTTCGCCAAATAGTATCTTTCCCTGTAAGTAATCTTTTAATCCGCTCAATGAGGTTATGAATCTTCATAGCGAGAGGATTTTCTCGGCTGATCTCCAATTCGATCGCAAGAAAAGTACCAAACTCTTATTTTTTTCAAGTAATACTTGTTCTGTACATTCGATCTCGAGATCTGACCTATTTTTGCTGACGATCTCTGTTTAAGAGAAGCAAAGGGATGCGTTTGCAATTAATATCTGCTGAGTTTTAGGTTATAATCTTAGATACGAGGTTGAACTATCTCGTTCGATGTATCCCTTTTATACGATTTGCTCTCAATCAGAATAAGTCTGTTGAAAGTTGACCAAACATACTAATTTTCTATTAAAATATTTCTCGTAAAGATCCAATCTTGCATTAGTTTTCATGACGATTAGAAATCGTGTCTTTTGCACATTAAAATCTATCTCCCTGAACAAGTGTCTTGATCATCTCATTCTTCGTTGTTTTTACTTCTTAGAATATACTTTTGGACGTATGTACAAATAGAATAATTATCTCGGTATTTTGTGTGTTATATGGGATGGTTTATATCCATGTATACATGTGTATATAAGAGTGTATTTGGGGAGATAAATAATGACATATTTGACAGAAGTTTATTTACTTGTAATTAGTTTACTTATAACTAATGAAGAAAGAGAAAAAAGTAAAATTAATAACAGTATATTATTATAATATACAATTTTCTCATATATTTATTTTACTTTTAGATTTTATAGTTGTTATTTTAATCTGTACGTGTATACATATATATATATACCTGTATATGCATTAATGCATCAAAATATTTAAAGATCTACATTATCCTAGAACTTTAAATATATCAAAAATAATTAAGTATCTCTTTTAATCTTATCACAAACTATACATGTTCCAAAACTCATTGGAATGTAACTTGCAATATCAGTTATATTATACGTGTGTGTTACTTGCTCTATCACATCATACTAATATATGTTGTATAGGTATATGTATATATGTGTACATACATTTGCTGTACTACTTCATGTATTTGTTTACAACTAAAAATACATTTTGCTTTCTCATAATAAAATATTTTATTATTTTGTTATTTTCATGTATATTTATGCTGCATGTTGTATTGTTTGCATAATATTTGGTTGGTAAACAAGTCAAATTCATTTAAAACTTATACATCATAAAATTGTGTACATCACTTTTTGTTTTTTTAGTCAAACATCTTTGAAGCACATGTTGTAAGTTTTACAGTTGCTCAAAGTGGAAAAAGATATATAAAAAGATAAATTTATACAAAAAGCATATATGTTTTTTGCAATAAGTTCTTCATTGTTGTAATGAGCAGAATTTATGCTTATAGAAGTATTCAAGGAAATCACTTTGTATAGGAGACTACTTTAAAATTTTGAAAACTTTTTATTAGTAAAAATTTTTGCAAAAATTTATATATCCTGTATATATCCTGTACATACTTGTTGCTAAAATCTGTCTTTTATAGATTTTACTGTTCATAGAAGTAATTTTGCTGTCTTTAGTGTTTTAACAGTGCCTTATATCTTTAAAATAGAAAATATATAATGAATATATATTAGTTGGAGATACATTAAATATATATATATAAATTACGATTACATTTCAACTACACAGTTACAAATACATATAGTTTTATTTTAACAAGCAAACATGATTAAATTTTATATATTTATATTTCTGTTTTAAATAATTTTCTCAGTTTATTCTAATTTTTTTACTTACTTTAAAAATGGTAGAGTGCATAAAAGAAATATCACGTAATATATGAATGTTTTCTCGTAGGATATCGTGTAAAAGCAGATATGATATTGATGGATTGGTCCTCCTTGATATATTAGCAGCGATACAATACTGATCTTTAGTAATTGAAGAGGATCATATTTTTACCAGTAATTAAGTCTTGAATAATATGGCACAATATTATAACGTTGTGACTAATGCCAGTGGTACTTTTACAATTGAAGAAGTACCAAGAATCTGCACTGTAGATGGACAGCAAGTTCAGTTAGTTGTTGAGAACGTAAATAATAGTGGTAACGGCTCACAGCAGCTTGTGACCTGTACTGCTACATCGCAAAACAGAGAGGCAATATTTCCTTCGCATACTATTAATTTAGGAAATCAAATAGCTGCAACACGATTGGAACAAGGGTAATTAATGCATGTATTTTCAAATATACAAATTATTGAAATAGTAAAATAACAGGTTTGTTTATCTAAAATTATGACTATGTATTAGGGTAAGGCTAAAATAATCAAAAAATTCTAATAATTTATAAAATAAAATATCTTAATACAAATATTTTTATTTCTACATTAATTTATCTTATTATGTACAATAGGCCATACTTTTTAAGTAAAACGTTGTTTTGATTTCTAAAAGGCATAACAACGTCAACTTTAATAACTAATATTCGTGGGGACTATACACAAGAGTTAATTAACATTTTGAACGATATGTAACATTTCAATGTTAAAGTGATGTTATAATCGTCAAATGTATGTACAACGTAGAAGATATTAACAGGTGCTTCTTAAAGTAGTCTTCTATTTTCTGCATAAGCATATAAATGTATGTTAATTAACGATAAAACAATGTTTATAAGCAGTGAAGATAACATTAAATAATAATTAGGGGAAAAGAGAAGTTTTATAATCTTTACAATAAACGCGTGTGCCTCAAAGAAAAAATTATCAGAGTAATTGCTGAGATGCTGACTTACTAATATATTGGTCATGAAAGAGTTATGTGTGAATGTATGTGTGTTATAGACAGATCATTTAATTTTAATAAGTAAACATTACAGAATTTGAACTTTATTTTCTATTGCAATTATTACATTCTATTGGAGATTATAAATTTATTTGCACCTGCCACTTTTTATTCCAAAAATATTTAAAATTTGCTTTTAGTTTTATTAAATGTAGCATTTCACATAATGAGATAAATAAAAGTGGACGTTGTTAGATTATCAAAATTATTAATTGAAAAGATTGTTAAAGGAAACTATATGATGCACAGAAAGTTATTACTAATATACTTTTATAAATAGGTTTTTTTTAATTTTTGTTATGCACAATATAACATAGTTGTACAATCCTTTTGTGTGGCCTGTAATTTGTATTCTATTTTTTAATTTTTTAAAGTCAAAATTTTTCAAACATCTTTTTACTGAAAAATTAAAATATAAAAATATTTATATAATTACAACAAATTAAAATATATATTTATATAAATATATATTGATATGCTTGCTTGACCTAGTGATCATTCATATAATTTAGGAATTTAAGTAATATTAAACCAATATTTGCAACAAAGATTTTATTATTAATATTCAAGAAAGATTTTATTTTTCAGACAAGATGTGTTTATAATCAAAACAAATAATATAGCTTCAACTCAGGAAATATTAAAATCTAATATCGCGAATGCACATACTACTGAAAATATTGTGAAGATTGTAGATCATACAGGTACGTGTTATCTATATTAATATATATAATCACTAAAATATTAAATATTTGTAAATTTGTCATTTTTGTTTTCAGGTATTAAAACAGATTGTAAAAATGAAAAACAAACACAGTGGGTAAAAATGCAAAATGCTGCTATCACCACAGTGTTAAAACCAAATACATTATTACAAGAAAGAAATCAGACTGCCACTGTAATTAGAAATAATACCCAAAACGACATTGTATCGCCGGTAAGTTTAAATAATATAATATAATGTAAGAAATAAATTGTTTTTTTTTTTTCGCTTATAACAATATCTCCTTTTAGACATCTGCTTATATGAATTCTGGTTTATCCAATTTTGGAGAAACGAAAAAAAAAATAATTAAACCGTACAAAACTCTACAGGTGACGAACAATATAGGTGTAGTGTCGTGTCAAACTTCAGATAAACTAAATGTAATAACTACGATGGAAAATCGGATTCAAAATTCACATGTAGCAACTCCAAGATCTGCCATGTCTGTCAACAGCAAAAGTGTTAATCACGTGGGCCAGAATATTGTACGGCCAACGCGTTCTAATACGAATATGTTACACGTACGGCCTGTAGCTATAGTTCCTCCCGAAATCTCGAAATCTGTCAGAGTACAAGGTCCAGAAATGAAATGCTTGAATGAACATATCAAGCAAGCAAAACTTAAAATGCAATTACAACAAAAGCAACATATCGAGAAACAGAAATGCCAAAATAATCCACAACGACAGCAACAACAACTTCCTAACGCGCATCCTGTCCAATCCTCATTGAACCTTTTACAATCGCGTCGCTCGATAACACCAAATTCTGTACAACAAAGGACGCAACAGGTTTCAATTTCTCCGCAAAATCAACAAATACAAAAACAATCCGTGATAGCATCGCCGGCTCCTTCAGCTGAACATAATAGGCACGTTACCAGTACTAACATGGAAGTTGATCTTTCCGAATGTACACAGGAAAAAGAGCTTACGCAACAATCTCCTTCATTGCAATCAGAACATGAAAAAAGTTCAAGTGAAAGCGTTGCTTATCTTCAGAAAACCATTAACGATCCAAAAAGTGCTATAGTTCAGCAACAAATTAACGGAAATAAAGCAAAAATGTTAGTGATTTTAACCTCTGGAGAACAAAGATTAATTACTTTTGACATACCGACTGAAGACTGTACTGTGCACGACCTATTGGTTCAGGTACGTGCAGTCATGATGAATCAGGTACGTTTATATAAAATCGGAAGATCTGTAGATAATTTTAATATAAATAGATGAATTGCATTACAATAATTGCACAAGTACATCTTTTTTTTTTTAAAGAATACGCAGTAACGGTCTAGACAGAACGGTCTGTACCGATTTAACCGTATCTCTTGATGATACAAATATATGCAATAATATCCATAATGAAATACAAGATTACGAACTCAAATCTAAGAGTGTTATACTATAAATTGTATATAATGAATAATTTCAATTATGTCATTTTGATATATACGAGTAATCTTTTTCCAGGTTAATATCTCGTTTTCTGGATCAACAGTCTCCCTGGTAGACGATCCTGCACTTGGTATAAACTATATAGTAGATGTAAGTTCTAGATCACCTGGGACGAACTCAGACAATGATCACACTGATTCTCCTCCTAATTCTACTCAAGAAATTGTAAGCTCCACTACAAGCAATGAAATTTTGACTCAACCTACCAAGTAAGATATATTTTACTTATTTCATATTTGTTCATATCGATAAGTTTATGTCCAGTTATCAAAGAATAATATGAAAATATTTTTAGCGCATCAGATGAAAACAGTAATACCTCTTTTCCAAACACAGAGGTGAGCTTATACATTTACTTAAAAAAATTAGAACACAAAGTGAGAACATTGGCATATAACTTGGGTATTATTTTTCTTTTGTTTCTGTATACATCTATGCATTGCATGCATATATAAAAAAGTAATAAATTATATCTTTTTTCTTGATTTACCGCATTTAATTAGTATCAAAAATTTTGTTATTTTTTACGTCTGTGTTAAGAATACATCTGAAATTGCAGTTTAAATTTTTATGCCAATTTCTTTGCTTGATAATTATTTACGTTAACGAACACAGCGACAAAAATATACGCAAATATGTACAGTTGTAAACCTAGTTTCGCGTCAAGACCGATAATTACCTTTGACAATAACTTTAACGTAAACGAGTTTACGATAAAAACACTTTTAAAGTTGTAATATTAAGATAAATATTAATATTACTACAAGAGAACCATTCTTGTGTAAGAAAAAGAAATATGAGATGGACAATACATAATACACAAAACATATATACATGTAAATGTATAGAGAGAGAATAAGAAAGAGAAAACAAGAAAGAAAAAGAGAGAACTCATATATCTTGTGATAATGTCACATATTACTGTATTCGATAAGAATATTTTAACACAACAAAGGAGTATATCTCAACAAAGAAAATGATTCTGCAACTACGAAGTACATCGTGTTATTACTTAGGAACCTATTATGGTCAAGGGAATGCTTGCTATCTGTCCACGTTGCGGCTACAGTTCACTCTACTTCAACCGATGTGAAAGATGTAATGCAAAATTAAGTGAAGAAGTCAAGTCGATACCCATACCACAAAAGGATTGTGGGATATCTGTTGATGTAAGGATTATGATTGCGACGTTAGAAGACCGTTATTATATTATGCTTAATGGCACAATACTCACCTATTATATAATGATCGATAACGTAATCGATGAAAATAACTGACAAGGTTTTAGATTATTTATGAGTTTTTTTTATCATCTTAACATTTTTGTAATCAGTTAAAAATGCTCTTATTTCACGTTTTTTAAACGCTTTTATAAGTATTTTGCAAAGTTTTCTGAGATTAAATCTCGGAGTTGAAATGTAATTAATAAAAAAAAGTTCTCACAATATAAGACTAGTCATCAAATTGAACCTTCTAAATGACTAAATTAAAACATTTCAGAAAAAGTGGCTTTTTGCTCTCTAGAAGTTTAAATTTGATGACTTAGAATTAAATGTATAACTTTATATAATACTTGAAGAAATTATAAAAAATAAAAACACATTATGTATAACATTACATGATTGTTATAAGTTATATTGAAGGCAGCTTGCAACAAACTTCAATATACTTTTTATATATTAGGTGAGTGTAAAAGTTTTTTTGTGCCCGATTGATTTTATTTATCGTTAAAATCAATCAATCATTGATTTTAATGGTAAATCAGGCATGAACTTTTGCACTCATCCAATATATATTTTACATACTATATATGTGTATATATGTGTATATACATGCGTGCGTGTGTGTGTATGTGTGTACATATAAAATTTCCGATATAATTTTCTACTTTCCTTCGTCGGCAATTTTTTTCACCAATATTTCTCAAGATAAAATCTATAAATATGTCATGATTGTATATCTTTTCAGATATTTTATAAGAAAAATAATGAACGAAATACTGCACGATTAGAGAAAACGGAACGAGACGGTCCTACATGCAAACGGCCCAGAGGAAAGGGTAAAGGTACAACTTCAAAACCAAAGCCTATTCACAAAGAACCAGGTATGTATGTAATGTACTTTGTGTGTATAAAAACATATCAATATATAATGTAATATTAGCAGGTATTTTATTATTTTGTTTTAGAAATATTTTATATAGTATGTTACTTTTTTATGTTTTTAGAGTGTTTGACAATATCATCCGATGAAGAAGATGAAAGCAAGGCTAAAAAGATAGGAAACATTAATAATAATACGTTAGGCCATGCAAGTAACTCTTTTAATGAAGAAGTGGGCACCATATTAGAAAAAGAACCAATAATTACTAACAGTTGTATTTTTAGTTCGTATAGCGATTTTAAAAATGATGAAAAATATGATGCAGGTAATACTTTTTTTCTTAAGGAACATGAGTGATAACAATATACTATATAGCCGATATTAAAAAATAATATTATATACACTTTAAAAAGTTGATATCGGATTTTAGGAACGTGTGATAATGAGGGCTTTGTAGACAATGAGCAAGCATTACAGACTGCCATAGAATGCCGAACAGTCAGAATAGGATCTTATAAATATATTCCACGAGAAAAAGTAGTGATTTCTCGTACTGGTGTAAAATTTAATGTACCTTTATTAGAAGATGGTATGGTGTTACTCGTAATATGTATAATTTGTTATATGGAAAGAAAATTCAAAAGAAAGATTAGATACTGTGTATGTTATATTTTACAATCATTTTTTACAGACACAAGCTTTATTACATTGGATGTGAAATATCGAGATATAGTTAAATTATTGATACATTTTGGAAAGACAATGCCGGTGCTGTTCTTTTATACAACTATAAGTACAGGCACTGTGATACGTGAATTATTAGGAATGCAAGATCCGAAAGGGCCATATTATGATCCTGCTGGAAAAGGTATATGTGTAGTTTGTGCGAAAATTAATCATAACATCTTGAGATGGTCTCGTAACACGGTTAAAAAGTTTGTAATACGAGACTTTGCTTTCGTGCAAAGTTCGCTACGTAGTAGCATTCAAATTTGTAATAATTTATTACATATGTATCTTCATCGCGCATGCTCAGATTAAAACAGTCCGCCCAAATGACAGATTTTCTAACCTTTAAAACGTTTCTTTTTTTTAGTAATTACTTTTTCTCGTTGTTAAGCGATAAGATTTATTTATTAAATCTTTATCAATGTTTAAAAACAAATCGAATAAATATAATTTTATTAAAATTTAAGAGCACGATTATTAAATAAAATTTAATTGCCATTTCACTATTTTCAATTAAGTCAATCGTCTAATTAAACGCTAATCATTATTTGGTAATTCGACTGAGTAAATCGATGTGATTGGTCACTTCTAGTGGAATAATCAAAGATTTTAAAAATAGTTTTATTTGTACAAGAAAATCCTAGATAGACATGATTACTAATCATGTTATAGTTATAGTTGCACATAAACAATTGCAGATGATCACCAGAATCGTTATCAGAACCACATTGTGTTGTCATTACGCGCAAAATTGAGTTTATCTAGTAACGATTTTTTGATTGTAGCGAGTTAAACTATGCTATATAATTCTCTTAAATAAAAAAAATTAGTTTTAAAAGATGTATATAACTAGTAATATCTTGTATTATTTGTTAGATCATACACATAAACGCATCACGTTATTGCCAGACAAATTAGCGGATGATTCAAGAGCCATAATAACAGCTTTGTTTGCACGAGGAGATAAAATGGAAGAATTAAATCCTAAAGAAGCTAATGACATACTTTTGCGAGCATCGCCTAGGGATGTATGTGTTTTGATGAATTATTTTTTAGTTATGTATGTAATAATATTTGTTTCTAAATATTTATTCACACATTTCTTTATAGAATCAATCACAGGTGCAAAGTATTACGACTCGGAAACAAAGCCAAAATACAGCATCAAGTACGGTCAGCGTAAATGAAGCCATACAAACGTAAGAGTTCTGTTTAATGAAGTGAAATTAAATATTTATTTTATTTTGAGATTCGTAAGATAGATATTCGCTTTTTTTTACAGAATAACAGTTTATCCACCACCTCCTGCAAAAGGTGGAATAGCTATCAACACTGAAGATTATTTATGCCTTGCCGAAGATCAGTTTCTAAACGATGTGATTATAGACTTCTATTTAAAATATTTAACCTTGGAAGTATTATCGGAATCTGACCAACAGAGAACTCATGTGTTTAGTTCATACTTTTATAAACGTTTAACCAGTCCACATGCTCAAGCTGCTGAAAGTGTGATCAAGCCAATAACACCTGCTGCAAAGCGACACGCGAGAGTGCAAAAGTGGACAAAGAATGTTAATATATTTGAGAAAGATTTTATTATAATTCCAATTAATGAACAGTAAGTAATCTCGTATTTTCAAATAAACACTATTTTTTTTATTTACATTAGATGTACATAATACATATTACATGATATAATGTATGTCATTTGTAGCGCACATTGGTTTTTGGCTATTATATGTTTTCCTGGGTTAGTTGGAAAAGTTAATATGCAAACTAATGAAAATAATACTTATAAGACTGTGCAAAAAAGCAAAAAAGTAAAAGAGCTGAAAAAAGCAGTTACTATAGGTTCTACAACAATTACCCCTGTACCTACGACCATAACGATAGAGCAAGATGAAGGCTCTGAAAGGGACGAAGCCGAAGGCGACGATGAGGAAATGGAAATGGATAGCGATGAAGAGGTAAAATAAATTTCATTGCAACATTCTCGTTTTGAAATAATTGATATGTAATTCTCTTATTATTTGCAGGATGAAACTGAAGAGTCAGAAGAAAATAGCACACCAATCCAAGTTAAAAATGAACAGCAAAAGGACACTGTCAAAATGTAAGTGGAATACATAGTATCCAATTAATGTAATCCGTCACAGAATTCCTAATATTTAACTTAATTTATAGTCCCTGCATATTGATATTTGATTCACTCGCTGGTGCCAGTAGAGCTCGAGTAGTTGCAACATTAAGAGATTACTTAATGTGCGAACACATTGCCAAACTTGGTGTAGAAAAGACATTTTCAAAAGATACTATCAAGGGTGCATGTCCGAAAGTGCCACAGCAATCAAACTTCACTGATTGTGGGTTGTACGTGTTGCAATATGTGGAAAATTTTTTCAAAGTAAGTAAAACTCCGAAACTTTTTTGTTGTTATCACGTGTAGCTCCGATCAACAACTTATCAACATGATTACAAGATTATATGTTTTGTTCGAATTTTTAGCATCCAATTACGGATTATACTTTGCCAATTAAAACTTTGAAAACATGGTTCGAAGAAATTGTTGTAACGAGAAAGAGAGAAGAATTATCGAAACTGTTAATTAGATTGATGAATGATACGAAAGGCGATAAAACCATTAATCTGCCAAATTTGAATTTTCCCACGCAAGACGGCAAACTAAAACCGAAGAGCGAAAACCAGACAGATGCGAAAGCTACGAAGCCAGAAGTCGAGAATAAGAAAAAGCCTACGAGTGCAGAAGGAGAAACGCGTATTGTTTCATTTGTTACAGAAAATAATGAATCACCGGACTTTGTTAGTAGAACCACTTTTCAAATCATTCCTTATTCTGTAAGTTCTAACTCGACCGAGAGTAATCCAACGGAAATGTTGAATGAGCAGAAACCTACAAGGTATATTTAATCATATTGTTTATATAATTTTATTTTACTTGATAAAGTATAATCTTGTTTTCCATTTTACCAAAATATCATACATGGCCTATGAATCGTTCCTATCTCGATTATCTACCTCACGGCAATTTTTCATGGATATCCTGATCTTCTTCAGCAATGCTTTCCCGTAATATTTCCGTACTAATTGAAAGTTGTATAAGACTTTTACGTACTTTATGCAAACAAGTACAATTGTGTTATTACATCGAATCATTTTGTTGATTTTCAGATCTTCAAGTGAAACAATGTCCTATTTAAAATCTAAACGAATTCCTAGGTTAGTGTCGAAGACACAGAATCAAGAAGACTCTCAAGTGTCGATTAAGAAGCATAAAGGGGAGTCCTATAATTCTTGTAAATAAATTGTTTCTTTTTTACAGTGATAATATTAACTTACCTTCACACAAAATACATGAAATCATTCTATATATTACGATATGTAGTGTTAAAATATCTCATATAAGAATCGAATAAAACTGCTGATTTGATTTCTGATTATATCTTTGTGATATCTCCTTTGGCCTTAACACACGTACTTTGAAATATTCAATGATATCATTAGCCTTTAGATAAAATTTAATGTTTTTTCCGATACACGTAGCAAAACTTTAGATTTTAACAGCTGGCAGATATTCCGCGGCATCTGCAACGTATCACAACGCTGAAAACTCGCCGGTTATATATCAAAGATTTTTAATTATATTTGCAATATCATGTGAAAGTATATGTCTTTAAATAATATTTAGGTACATGGGTGTACACATCACCAGATGTTTATCTTTTATCTTTTATATATCTTTTATATATGTTTACATATCTATATATTTTTTATATATCTATATGAAACTAGGAGTGACCTTTAATTTCCTCGCATCTCGGACCAATAGCAATTCACTGCATGATACTATATGCTTCGAAGCAATTTCAACGACTATTTAAAGCCGCTGCGACATGTGTCTATGTAGACACATAAGTATTCGGTACGCGTAGTTTTAAATAACTTTCGCTACACGCGCGAAAGAGTTCCACTTAACGCGAATATTTCTCGTCTGCGCAAGTATTTATGAAAATCTCAAGACGATAGTACAAGCTAAAGTAATAATCAATACGATTCGGCGACTGCTTTAAGTAAGTGTCTGTTGTGTCTATATTATATCTCTTTTTAGAAAACTACAATTTGTATACAACTAACAAACTGATTACATAATACGTTTGTGTTTTTCGCGCTTTATCATTTTAATTATTATATAGAAAAATATTTATTAATTAACATGAGAATAACAACAGCACATTGATTTTATTAATTACGCGTGATATAAGGAGATTGAGAAAAAAACATTGGTTTGCTTTACTATTGAAATGATACGAAAAGTGATTTATAACTTTTATGTAACATTTATGTGTCGCGGGATGTCAACTGCGTAAATCCCCGCATATGGTTTGCTGGGGCTTGTGTGTTTTCGCGATGATGTCGCATTCATTTAACTAATGCGCAACTTTAATAGGATAATGCCTGGATCAATAGACTTAATAGTGTCCACGGTATATATTGGACTCACGATTTGGATAGCGTATTGGCTGAGACTGTACACACTGTTTTATCTCGATGCTCGTCCTCTGACGAAGAATTTGGTCTTAGAATTCATAGCTACAGCAGAACTTTGTGGAGCGTGTTTTGAACTCATTATAAGTAAGTTGGTTTTTCGTATAAAGTATTTTTTTTTTAAATCGAAATAGACACAAATTTGCTTCTTATTTATTGCCTCTCTGATCTTTTTTTTTATTTTATTTTTTTATTTTGATTGTTTATTATCGAATTTGTATTATCGCAGAGCTCTTGTGTATTAAATTAATGCATTTTATGTTATGTTCAACATTATTGAAAATTTCTCTCAGTTGCGGATAATTGGGGAGTATGGATGTACGCGGTTTATTTGTTTCTGCTGACGATTTGGTGGTCAATAAATTGGGACGAGGCTTCAGCGTGTCCTTACACGTACATGGAGGATATAGTCGTCGGTAGAAAGCCGCCGGGCGTTGCTTTTCTCTCGATATGTGCACAACTCGTTGGCGGTCTTGTCATATTTAAATACATTCAGATATTGTGGGCGCTCCAACTTGTGTCCACGCACAAGAATAGAGCTTACGGAGATTGCACTACGGATTTACAGGCAAGATGAATCTTTTAATACCGTGTGCGAAGCAAAAATTAGCTTGCACGCGCAAAATATACTCTCATTGCATTATATGTATTTACATATGTAATAATCAGAAAACTATTTTATATACTAAAATGATTATTATGACGACATTTTAGGTATCTGTTATATTGGGAGCATTAGTGGAGTGCATTGCAACGTGCATATGCAGAGTGATGTCCCGAGTGTTAAGCGAATTGAATCCCAGATTTAGCACGGTGATCGATGCTTTTGTAGGAACATCTTTGGTGGTTGCAGGTTGGCGGATTTTATCACTCCTCTGTATATCTCTCACGATATAAAATTTTTCGTTTAATTTTTATCACACGGTATTATATCTTTCAGCCTTTAATTACACCGGCGGTTACTTCAATCCGGCATTGGCGACTTCTTTAAAATACGGTTGTTTAGGAACTACACCGATGGAGCACGTGATGGTTTACTGGATCGGAGCGTGTATCGGGTCTATCGCCTCGTTGTACGTGTACAATATGCCGTTTGTTCAAAATTTCATTCAACGACAGGAAAGTTTAGAGGTATTTTAACAAAAAATATGAAACGCGCGCGATGTTTAAGAAAATGTGTGTACATATAGATGATGTTTATTTGTCTAAAATTGTAAGTATATATTTATTATTTAATTAGATATATATTTTTTGTGTTTTATAATTAACAAAAAGAACGTACAAAATTATATGTGCCAAAAAATAGTGTTATACATTCCGACTGTGATTATCGTAAATAATTATATAGCCGCGCACATGATATTGACCATACTTTAAGATAAAATAGAAAATGCTCAGAATGTTGAACTGTCTGTATTAAATAAGTAATTAAAAAAGTGACACTAAATTATTTAATATGGATAAAATGCGCTGTTGCTTTTGGAATCCCTTACGAAGAAAACATTATAGACAATATAAGACAATTGCACATTAACAAACATTAAAAATATATCAAATATCAATAATATTGTCGCATTAATAAGAAAAATATTGAAAAATCTATATATAGATTTCCGCCTTGGACGAAAAATCGTATTCGATTGCTTCGTTCGTGTACATTTCGATACTCTGCAACATGAACAGATGTGCGTTATTTTTCGTTAAGAAAACTTAAAATTTGATATGTCATTCTTTCTCACTCAAATTTGAATTGTCATTTTTTTCTCACTACTTACACCGTCGATATCTTTGTCTAAATTCTGCACTTGTTTTTCATGCGTAACCTTCAGTTTTTCTTTCTCACGTCCCTGTTTGATGTCCATGGTTTTCCTCTCGTCTAGGAATTTCTTCGTGTTTTGCTGTTTTTTCTCACGAAGCCGTCTGTCCTTGTCACCCTTCGTTTTCAATGCCTTATCGTTCATCACTTCCTTTGCCGTTTCCACGGACACTTTCGCCTGGTTGGAATTCATGTCCTTGATATCTCTGCGACGTATCAATGTGCGTTATATGACGTAACAAAAGAATGTCAGAAGTAATAATACACTTTGAGAAAAAATCGTTAGAAATTATAAAAATAAAAGTAGAATTAAAACCTGTCATGTTTAGCCTGCATCTGTTTAACTTGCGAGACTTGCACGACTTCGATCAATCTCTTTAATTCGTCGCGAGCGCTCTGCGTTTGATTCTTCAGAATTTCCCATTCTTCCTTCCTCTGTTTTTCCATCATAGCGGACCATTGAGCCGTCTGTTCGCTTATGATTTTTTTCAAATTGCTGTCTTGCGCGAGTGCATTTTTGCTGAAAATGAAAGACGCAAAATACATCCCAAACTTCTTCGACGCTAGATTAAAATCGCAAATGTTAGCGCGTACTCTTTTCCCTTGGTTAACTTCTCGATCGCGCCGCAATGATTCTTCTGCATGGTTTGTCTCTCTTTCAAATGCTTCTTTCTCATGGTGTCCAATTCTTTCTGGTGCTTCTTGCCCATTTTGAAACCTTTCTCTTTCTTCAAAGATTCGAGCGTGATGGGTTCCAATTTTAATTCCTCTGCAATCGCATATCGTCTCGATATTTATATTTTTTTCCGCATGAGTCTAAACAAAATCGTATATCTTTTACATGACGTGATTCTCGCATTGGTTACCTTTCTTTGCTTCTTCTTCCTTTTTCTTCTTAGCTTCCGCTTTGGTATCCGTCTGCTCTATTCCAAGACCTTTCATCGTCTCGGTCTGCTTCTCGGCAGCCTTGGAAAATCCGCCCGGATCGGACAAGGCAGCCATAAAATCTGAGATTGAAAGACAATTCAGGCAACGAGATAGGGGAAAACCAAAATAAGAATAATATGTAGATAATACAAAATAGTACGTAGAATAGTATGTAGATAGTATTAAAAAAAAGTCGACAATTATATATTTAAAAAAATACAGAAATAATCAAGTTTTTATTTTGCGTTATTTTTATATCTAACAATATTCTAGTTTTTTCAATATTCCATCTATCACGATGTGTCACTATTGCTCGCGTCAGTGTGTACACCACACGAACAGTATTTTCTGCAAAACATGGTGACGTATGCGGTTGCTACATCAGCTATTTTTTGACTCAGGCGTTACCTTCGAATCCATCAGGGACATAAATCTTCAGCTCTATATTACAGAAAAGCATGGGCAGCGCCATCGGAAAGTTAGCTTCAGTCTTCAAGGAGATATGCCTGTAGCCAGCCTGAAGACCGTCTAAAGGTAAAATTCTTTGACCAAGTAATTTTCCGCTTTCTTCGTATACGCCTGCATAAAAACAGAATAAAATTAAAATTATTCTTTACAGCACTGTCAAATGTCCGTGAGAAATATTTTTAATGGGAAAAAAGTTTCGATTATGCAAATTTATAATAAAATGTTTTTTTTTTTTTATACAAAAGAGAAGTACCGAATCTAAGCACCGCCAGATCCGGAAGCACAACCTTCCGGAACAAAAACGGCTCCTCGTTGTAAACCGGATTCAAACCGTTCGCCGGCACCATTCGTGTTCTGAATTCTTTCTTGATCGTGTCCGCCGGCAGACCGTACATATCCACCTCGACATACGTGCCCACTTTTTTGTCCGACAAGAATTGTCCGGCTATGACCTGAACCGCGCACTGTGCGGTGATGATACCGTCGACGTCCTCAGAAAAAGGATCGAAGCTTCGATCGGGTCTTCGCATGAAGTCGGGCTTCAGCAGATAGCCTGTCGTGCCGTTGTACTCGAATTTCCCTTGATTGAGCTGCATCGGCAGATCGGGCGTTTGGAAATTCAGAGCCACCATCTGACAGCCGGCGTTCCAGAAGACCTATGGGTTATAAGTGCATAAAGAAAATGAAGAACAAAAGAAAAAAAATTCGCGCATCTCCTCTCGATCGCGCGGCTATCAACGCGGTCAAGAGAGAGGAGTGGTACAGCGTTCACGGGAGAGAGTTTGTATATTGTTGTGAGATATACCTAATAGATATATACGGTGCGTATGAGTAATAACTTCCACGGGGAATTTATATATACGTGTATAGGTGCGTTTGTGTCTATATTATTGCAGTTACCTGGGGCATGTAATTCGACGAATCAGCCCTCGTGCCCTTTGGATATATTCGACTCATTTGCCGCTTGTTGTAATTAACGAACTCCACCGAGTGAGTTTTCAGATAGTTAAGAGCGGCAGTCTCGGAGAACGAAGACATATTATGATGTATATTCTTCTCTGGAAACGCGTCGGGGGTTGAGACATTAGTACGTGTCGCGCGCGCGACTCTCGCGCACGTGTACGCTCATTCATTTAACCCCTTCTTGAGTCCCCGGAATGTATATACGCGTTTCTCGCCCAACGCTATTTCGGCTGTGTGCTATTTTAATTCTAAGTAAATTCTGTATGCAAAAAAAAAAAACAAAAATGTTTTATGAGAAAAAGTAATATCACGAAATTTACGTGCGCTCACAAATTTACATATTTATTAAATAGCTTTTTCGTGTGTGAGCGTGTGTGATGCGATGTAGCTTGACAAGAAACTTTAAAACCTCTTTTTTTAGAAAGGGTTAAACAAATTCACTTACAAATTTATTTCGTTATATTAAGATATACCACACACTTTCTGCAGTTTCGAAGCTCTGAAACTTTATTGGCTGCGCGTAATTTATCATGGACGAAAGAAAGGGATGACATGCCATGGTACTGCCTGTATATTGAATCGGTGGTGCTTCCTCTCCTTCCTTTCCTTCGCCTCCGGGAGCAGCTTCGCTTTCCTGCACAATATCGTAAAAAAATATATCGAAGATTATTCCAAACAAATTTAATTTTCCAGAAAGAGAGAGATATGCGCTGTGTATAAAAAAAGAGAATTATGATTTTCAGTACAAGTAATTATTAACGTAGTTAATTACCTTTGGTGGTTCGGGAGCTGGAGGTGGTGCGGCTGCGCTAGCGTCTTCGACCACTTCGTCCTTGGCTTCGAATTGTCCGGCAAGGAAGAGCTCGAGTTCGACTTTCTCTACTTCCGGCTTTAATCGCTTGTTCTTTATTAATATCTTACGTTTCAGTGCACTAGGCGGAGGAAGCGGACTTCCAGGTTCGAGCTGATGAATATAATCGTCACATATATGATTGATTTTGATTATAATTTGCTAATTACACACAAACGCGTTATACTCACTGGATAATCTTTCAGAGGCTCTTTCAGTAAAAGATCACCAAATATCTCGTCGCAATATTTCGCCAGTCTCAATTGGTTCTTTAGGCAGCAATGATTCTCGAAACTTAAAATTATGGGATAATCGGAAGTAACGAACGCGGTGTCTCTTATAGCGTAGATCACATCCTTGAACAATATGTCGGTGCACATAGCTTTGCCGTGAGTTATGATGGGTTCGTCGTCTTTGTCTTTGTCGTCCCAACAATCCAGCTCGACGCATCTACGATCGAGGTAATTGTTTTTTTTGTGTTTTGTCTTTTAAAATTGATTTTATATATTTTTATTGACACACGGTGTCCCAGAATACCAATCGGAAATCGATGATTTTTAATCGTAATTCAAAATCCACTTCCTCTATTTTTACAATGAGACATTCGTCTTAGAACGTTCCAATGAATCTGTCATTATTGAAATATCTTCCGATGGTTTTGGGACACTCTATGTTTTGATTGCTTCTATATGTTTTTTCATCTGTATGTGTGATTTTAATATTGTTGCAAGAAAAAACTTGTGTTGTACCTGCAACCAGCAAGCAGAACCTGTCGGTACATCTCAACGGTGCTTTTACCACCGATTTGACGACCGCTGAGGTAAGTGTTGTGACTCGAATTGATGTAATAATGCGAGAGCGGTTGGTCCATGTCCATACACTCTTCCAATTTGTCGAGAAACACCGGCGCGTTCTCGTCCGACATTAAGTATCGTATGAAACCTTCTTTCGTCAATTTTTCTGCAACGCGCATTAAAGTAAAGCAATTATTATTAACAAAATGTTATTTAACGTTTAAGAATTTACACACAAACATTCAACTTTGCGAAAGCTTACTTTCCGATTTCGCTTTGTCGTCACTTTCGTAGTCGTTAATGATTTCGGTGCACCGTTTCTCGTCGTACAGAGGGTACAAGATCTCGTTGAGTCGCGGATCTCTCTGTTTTGTGTTCATAAATTCCACTAATTGCATCAAACTTATGGTATCCGATTTTCCTTTTGTACTGCGTGAAAGATGGTAAATAAAAATTACGACACGCGTTTGTTCCACGTGTAATATTTCCGAAAGCGATAAAAGTTGTCTTTTACGGTCGCGCGCGCGGTGTGTCTGAGACTACTTACATTGATTGAAAAAGTTCCTCGATATCATTTCTAGGGCAAATCTTGAAGTACAAACTGTAGAACTTCTCGAATGTGAAAGCCTCCGGCTCTATTTTGTCACTCTAAAACGTGAAAGATAGCGGTTTGAAAATGTATCCAGCGGTTTTGATAATATAGCAGCGGCAATGACTTCAGAACTACAAAACTTTTTTTTTTTTTATCAACATACACGTTATAATTTTTTTTTTTTTTTTTTTTTTTTTTTTTTTTTTTTTTTTTTTTTTTTTTTAATTTTCTATATTAAATAATTTACCTTCCCACTTGGCAGACCGAGTTCCGCTAATCCTTGATAAACGAGTTTTTCAGTCTTACCGGATGCAAAAGTCTTCGATATCACTTTTACAGGAACTTTTCCCT
Organism: Pseudomyrmex cubaensis; assembly: GCA_014825685.1. Classification (NCBI taxonomy): domain Eukaryota; kingdom Metazoa; phylum Arthropoda; class Insecta; order Hymenoptera; family Formicidae; genus Pseudomyrmex; species Pseudomyrmex cubaensis. The sequence goes on along the minus strand of QVOA01006038.1, from coordinate 32,814 downwards.
TCGGGTCAACTTGGAAACTTAGTCGCATCCAACTAATAATCGCAATCGGATTTTTGTTTAATAATCGAAGAGAGAAAAAATAGTTAATAACAAAAAATGTTCGAATAAATATTATATTTTTGCGAATTTGAAGTAAAACGAGCAAGTGAATATGTTACGTACTGCTTCATAAGCTGTATCTTTGGACAAACGTTACACGCTTTTGTGTTGTGCGTAATTAGGCGCAGTCCAGCTTGCCAATCCTGAATTTAATTATTATCGCAATTTAATAATAGCGCAAAGAAACGCTACATTTTTTAAGATTGTCAAAGTCTACGTTTAGGTAAATCCTTTTTTTTTTTTGTTTAAAGAATCTCTTTAATTTATTTATTTATTACCTTTGCCGTTTTTGCATCCGGACATACCAGGTGTTGATAGTGAATGTTAGTGTAATCCACCCCGGAACATATAGTTAGGCTTTTTTCGTCTAATTGTTCCGTAGTTCCGTGTTTGCTTAATTTGTTACATAACTTTGGATCCTAAATAGATCAACAGTTACTTGTGATTTTCACGCGAATCTGTTGTCATTTTTTCGATTCTTAAATTTCTTTCTTTTTTTTATTTTTTATTTTGGTTTTAAACGAATTTACCTTTGGCGTGCCTCCGTAACGTATGTCGCTCACTTGAGCCAATTCTATGACATCTCCGTCCTGTCAAAAAAGCGAATTATTTTTTTTTTTTTTTTTTACACGCTTGTTTGTGAAAAAGACTGACGCGGGGAACGAATGTGAGTTAAAAGCGCATCTTGAAAACAATACATAGTAGGCTACCTTGCCGTCGCTTTTCCAATAAATAAAAAAGCCGTACTCGTCAACTTTGAACAAACAATTCGGCTCGTGTTCGGTCGAATCTTTGTCCTCGAACCATCGATCGAACACACCGCCGTTTCTCAAGAGTTCCGGCACTTCGATGCGCCAATTAAATTCAAACTTCTTTGTCATGGTTCACGGCAACTCTTGAAGGGAAACGCTGTTAAGATAAACTTGGATGCGAACTTGAGCTTGTCGCATGCTCAAATGAGAGAGTGCCATCGCGAGACTCGGTGTTCCAGAAACGCCAAATCTAATTAGTTATATCTAATTTACCGTATAAGGATTCAACGCGATCGAAACCCCGGCGCGTAACGGAGATTCTAAACTTACACAAGCGTGTGGTTGTATAACGAAATTCTCTCTCTCTCTCTATCTCTATGATCTCTGCATATTATAGGCCATATGTAGCCGCTTAGTGTCCAAATATACGCGTAAATGTAAATTATTGTTAAACTAAATATCAGAGTCGATACAGAACCAATGTGTCGGCAAAATGTGCGCGCAAATATGTAATTTTTCAAACGTGTAAATTAATACACATAGAGATTCGAATCAAATTCAAATCGAAACTTCATGTAAGATGTTTGATTCGCATCTCGTGTAAAATAATTTACCCGTAATGTCTATAGAATTATTTAAAACAATTTTATTGCAATAAAGACACGAGTCTTTTAACTAGAAGTCGAGCTGGACATCTCTCGCATTCCGAGCAGAGAAAATAAAATTTAAAATTACAAGTAAATTGTTATTAGGAGAAACAAATAATTTTTTCACGCAAAATGTAGAGAAAAATACATTCTCCGGTTTTTTCGATAATAAGTTATAATTTATTAAAATTATGGTTAACAATACACGCGTTATACACATTATATTACATGTATCTTGTGCGATGCATACGTACAGGAACGTGCACTTGAACGCAAGTTGAATCAGTGCTTCGTCCGTATGGTCTATCACATGACGATGACTCGAGGAGTAACAATTTACTTAGCCGGCAATAACATTAGTAACAGATACATTCTTATTTTAATGACTCTCTCGCGGATAATAATCGTATTTGTGACGAATCGTAAATAATGGAATGCTTCGATTGCCGTGACAACGTCTGTCACGCGGAATGACAGGCGATATTTCTACGTCTGTCTTCTCAAACATTTATTCGTCAAGTCTCAACTTGCAAATACGATTTTGTAATTGTGAAAATTTGATCGCTCGCGCGGCGGTTAACGTTATCACATCTGAGGCTTCAGCAAGTAGTGCGAATTCAGTTGCACGGAAGTATTCACGTCTGTTTCCGGTTCCTTGAGCATTATGTCATCCTGCACATTGTGCATAGGCTCTATACAGTATTCCTGTCCGCAAACCTTGCACGCCTCGAAGTGCGGTTTAATGGAATTCTTGAGTCTCTGTGGATGTAAAATGTATTTTATCGCATAGTGTGTGCGGAAACATGTGGAATTATCTTCGTTAAGTCTAACAATAAATACGAAGTTTCAAGAAAGTAAAACGTTGCGAAATAAATTAAATTAAAAATAATTACATTTAAATTAATAATCATTAATTATATTTTAACAACAATTAAATTCAATTAAATTTAATTAAATTCTAGTAATAATAAGATTGTTATGTTAGTATAACAAATAGATAATTCGATATATTCCACGTTAAAGTAAAAATTCAAAAAATATATTCACGAAATGTCAACGTACTTCGGCAAACGTTACGCCGTTTGCTCGAACAATCACGTAAACTGCAAAAGCGGGAATGCAAATTAAAGAAAGAGACGCGATGCTCCATCCTATCGCTTCTGCCCACCACGGATATACGTAGTCGCCGTTGTGATAAGTCGGCGGCTCGTAATCGATTAAACTGAACACCCATACAGCCTGAAAAGATAAGACAATTACATTAAGATGTGTCCGACACATCTTAAAAACTACTGCGCGACGTGCAACACAAAAAAAAACACGGAAAAGTGAGATGAGATTAAAAACAGGCAATTTTATCCGCGCGTCACGAAACTGTCACAAAGTACACTTTGTATTTCTTTGGGAAGAACAACAGTTACGCGAATTGCTTGTTTTTACCGCGATTTCCGTTGCGTTTTATTTGTTGCAGTCGGCGACGTTATCTCATTTTATATAAAATCGTGTGGTTCTGACAACTACAGTTTCAATACGGTACACGGAAATTTTTCAACACTCGAAGATAACATATTCATTTTTTGCGTACCATGATGAGAAAAGGTGCGGCTATGAACCAACAGAAGCGAAAGTACATCGAAGGTACGCGTCCGGTCATTTCTTTGACGTTATTGCACAGCCGTCGGACGCCGTAAAGCCACGAGAGAGCAATTACCTCGAAGAACGCCAAGAACATGATCGACATCGATGCGGCGTAATGATCTATCAGTTGGAAGAAATAAATACCACCCTGAGAGGCAAAAATTATTGAGTGAGAAAAAGAAAATTGCTATTATTGTTAACACAGTCATTTTTTTATCGTTCTCTACCTGCGTGATATTCGGCAGACCGAATAAGAACGAAACGACGCATATGAGGAAGACCAGTACTTCGTGGCAGAGAAGATGACGCTTCACCCATTTCGGGAAGCCATCCTGGATCGACGTAACGACCACTTCAACAACAGCAAACTGAAATAAAGTTTATCAAAACATCGCGAAGATGTAAGAAACTAGTTCGTTTCGATCTCTAAAGATAGAAAGTTTGCTAAAAAAAAAAAAAAAAATAGAATATGCAATCCATTGAACGTTCAGCGATATTTTAATTCCAAAGACTTTGTTCTGTGCTTACTTGACTATTCAACGACAGACAGACCAGCATAAAGAAAAACAGAACGGCCCAGAGTTGAGAGGCCGGCATCTTGGCTAGCGCTTGCGGATAGACGACGAAGACTAGACCAGGTCCTTGAACGGAAATTATGATTTATCTATAAAATGTCAGGGGAAGTTAATCTGACGATGTAAATGGTGAGAAAAAAATTCAACGATATCGTGAGAACGATTGTATTTCGATGACGTTTCGCGGTGTGCGATAAATTGGAACTTTTCGCCTTTGGAATACTTACCGTCAGTCAGAACGTCTTCGACGGATGTGTTTTGCTCCAACGCTATATTGCCGATCGTGGCGAACGAGAATATCCCGACCAGCAAACTGCTGAAGGCGTTTATGAGCGAAACGGCTACTGTGTCCACCAGAATCGTGTTGTGAAATCTGTTGTAACTCGCGAAACATATCATCGATCCGAAGGCAATTCCCCCCGAATTGAAAACCTGAGCCGCTGCGTTTATCCAGACCTAAATGCGAAAAATTAATAACCCAACAATAGAATTTACATATATAAGTTAAAACCGAAACGTGTAATTTGTCGAACCTTGGCATCACCGAGCAGTTCCCAGCGCGGATGAAAAAAGAATCGCAGACCTTTGGATGCGCCTTCCAGGGTGAGAGAACGCGTCAGAAAGACGACGATCAGAAGGAAAGGTAGCGTTGCCGTGAGATATCGCACTTGCGCCGATGACTTGATAGATTTCCAGATGGAAAAATACACCATGATCCACGCGGTTATCAGGCAAGCCACGAGTTCCCATCTCAGAGCTCCCGGCTCTTCGATGCCGTTACTCATTTGCAGGACTTTATTGCTGTACGGAAAGAGACATTTTTCAACGTGAAAGTACATATTCGTGTTCTTTAATGCAATATGCAAATTTTATATTATCACAAAACTGAAGTGAAGGCTCCGTGGTCTCAAATTAATACACAATCGATCGATTTGATGATACAAATTTTACATTTTTTAATTGTAGAATTTTAACGATCTAAAGATAATCGAAAAAATCTAAATTTTAATTAAAAACAACTTCGTATATACTCGAAAAATTCCTCGGACGGTGTTCTCGTGGAGTTCGGTCGAGTTCGATTGTACATGGACCCGTAACTTGGCAGCCAACATCGCGGCGTGTTCCACGAATTGTCGCAACGTGTCCACGGTTGTTCAGCTCGGAATGCCGCGAAGAAATAGTAAATTGCGTAGGCTATTATTACATTGTGGTAAGTTGACAGCAGAAACGATATTACGACCGACGACAAACCAGCTCCTGGAAAGATATAGAGAGCGCAATATCAGACGTATAAAATACAGTAGAGCGTTGATTTTTCTATATTCTATAATCGGTCATTTGGATTATCGAAATTCAGATAATCGACGCTCTACTGTATATTAAAAAAAAAACCGCGTGTCAGAGAAAGAGAAAGAGAAACAAAAGAAAAAAACGGCTAATTTTCACGTTCGGTCATTTTTTAAATTGAATTCATTCAAATTCATTTTACACACACTTCGCACTGTGAAAACGGGAGTGAGTGAAGAGCTTTCAACTCGAATATAGTTGTCGCGGCTATTCGTTATCTGAAATTTATCGATAATCCGTCATTCGATGACTTAGTCGTTTACCTTTCAATAACGGACACACTTGACCCAGAGCGCCGATTGGACCGCGACGAGTGAACTGACCGATGCTGAGTTCCATGTACAGCAATGGAACTCCGCATACTATGAGTATTAGAAAATAAGGCACGAGAAAGACACCTGAAAAATAATGCAATCGTTAAAGTCTTCTCTTACAATCAATGCACGATATATGCAAGTCGTCTCTCCCAAAATGTCCCAATGAATTTATTAAAAAGAAATAATTAACAAGTGTAAAACATATTTTTTTAATTATTAATTTCTAATTTTTTTTACACATGTAAGTATTGTTGTAATTATTTCTTTAATAGATGTCCGGTCAGCGGTGCTTGTCTAGTCATTGCGACACTTGCCTTACTTGAAGACAAGAGAGTCTTCCTTCCGCTTAAGTGTAAAAATTAATCTATTTTTTTATCCCTTTCCCCATCTGCCTTCCCCTACGTGCAAGTTTGCCAAACGTTTCGCTAAACACCGTTTTCGCGCGCGTACGTAATAGTACTCGACGAGTTAATCATACTGCAGTGGGCAGTGACAAGGTCACTGGATGTAACTCTTTATTCGCAATAGACGACGATCGCAATGCCGTGGATTATGACTTAATTTGACATCGAGCATTTAACCGTTGCGAAAATAGGCGACGATTAGTCAGTTGTTGACAAATTTTCCTTTTTTCCGAGATCATCAGCGCGTCTCGAATCATACATTTGTCAGTTCTCTTTAACAGCAACTGTAAAATCTTAAAGCAATTTACTACAAAATTTATTTATTATTTACTATGAAATTTCTAATTAATTTTAAAAAATTTCCACTTAGAAGTCGTTTATTTTATATGGGGGGAAAAAAAGGAAAAGAGATCTTGTTCGGACGCATTCGTGTGTAATTGTGCGAAGATCAGACGCGTGCAATTCGTTTTGCACCTCGGGGAAAATGTAAATTAATCCTACTCGGCAAAACGCTGTATCGCGTTGCGCGCATAAATCACACGACGTTATCCGATCTGTTTTCTCGTCGCTTCAATCTAACCGAACAAAGCGCGGACGATAGTTTTCATTTAATTCGATCGGCAATAATACAAATAATGTACGCGATCATGCTTCAAATAAATTATCTGGATATTAAACGCGGATACGGATAGATAACAATCGCTCGCGATTCAATGACGAGATATGGAAAGATAACAATCGTTCGATTCAATCAATGGAGATCGGAGGGGCGATTTATCACAGTTTCGGGCGAAAATGTACTATGTTCGACATAGCGTTATCACAAAGGTAAATGTAATAACGCGCGCAAATAAACGTATATTTGATATTTTTGACAATGTCGTCCTTATATTGCAAAAAAAAAAAAAAAAAAGAAAATAATTTAATGTCGCGGAACAACGAACACATCGCGTGCGCAAGTAAAACCGTATTATTTCCTCTGATTTTCCGGTCGCGTCCGCTTAATATATGATTCCGCAAAATTACACAGATACAAATATTTTTACATAAGAGTTTCTGTGTGTTATATTTGTTCAACAAATTAACTTGCGCGAACACATGCATAAATTGAAATTACCAAGTGGTTTCCGGGTCGATTTGCGCACCACGGAAATGATGCACTGCACAAAAGTCATAATAAAACAGAGTTGCTTTTTAAATGTTTTGCAAATAGAAAGTTTCTAATTTTAAAAGAATTATATTTGAAACTTTCACTTTTTAATTAAAAGTAAACATCTCGTTCATAATAAAAAAAAAAATTGAAAATAACTTGTACAAATATCGAACTAATATTCGAACGTCAATTGAGACTGCGTGTAATTCGACAAGCAATTGACGCAATTGACAAAACAAGAAAATCGTTTAATACGCGCTTGTTGATCGCGTTTTTCGGTACCTATCAATTTTTAATTGCATCCTAATAAAGTTATTCCAGTTGGAATAATCACAGATTGATTATGCTCAAGTGAAACAACGAACCGCTCGAATCGTGCAACCGCAATCGCGTTATCCGAAGCCGGGGTTTTCCGGCTCGTCAATTTAGACCGGCAGCGCGCCTAGATGATATACTCGAATTATTTCCACCGGTGTCATTGAAATCATTTACCGCGTGCCAACTGGAGCTAGCCGTGTTTCCAGCAAGGTCATGTATCAAGTTCCGCGAGCGAATTGCGCCACGCATCCGGGCTCCGGATGCTTCCAGACTTTGAAAATTGTTCGGGAACACGATACTCTCTCGCTCACGTAGCAGGGATTGCGAGAGAGCTTGGCTGTCGTCCGGAAGCCAGACTTACGCAAGATATTGCGCGATTTTCACGGGATTCGTCTTAATTCGGATTTTCCGCAATTAGATCAATTTTCATCTGTCATTTTTCACTCGTTCAGAGAACACGTGAGAGGTTAATTTAATTAATTACAAATAAAAAATTTGAATCGCTTCTTGAAAATGTCAAATTAATTAGGAAAAGATAAGAAGATAAGATTGAGAAGTTCTCATTATGTTATTAAAATATTTAAACTCTCTTGTAATAAAAGAGAGAGAAAAAAAAGCCGATTCAAACTTCGTGAGATATTCGACGTGAAAATTAGAGAGAACGGAAGATTGTTACTTTTGTCAGCTATATTTTGCTCACTGACGTACATGACGACGCGCGAAATAACCACGTTCTCTCTTATCACGGTTATGCTAATCGTGACGACACGTCTCGACTATGTTACCTACTTATTTGACACGCACGAATTTATCTCGCTTTACATATGACATTTGGCAACAACTGCGCCGATTTTCTTGCTGTTTCTTTCCGTTCTTATCTCTTTCTGTTTACCGAAACGATAAAGCACACATCTCCATTAACGATTCGTAAAATCGAGTGTGAGATTCGTGTCACGATTTATCGGCGCAGTTTACGTAATGAATTAATGTTGTCGCGCGCGCGCGCGCGCGAGGCTCACCGCCGCCGCTCTTGTAGCACAGATAAGGAAATCTCCAGACATTTCCGAGACCGACGGAGTAACCTATGCAGGCCAGCACAAATTGTACTTTATTCGCCCAATGGGGCCTCCTGGGCTGCCGGTAATCGCCGAGATCGTCCGCGTCGCCGTCGTCATAGCTGGTGTACGTGGACACGTCGTCCTCGAAACTAGAAAAAAAAAATAGAACGCACCACGTCTAGTCAAGATGTTTTGTTTTGCAAATGCGAAACTGGTTGAAAAATACGAAGAACGATACGATGTTGAAAAAAGTTTTTTCGGGAAACACGTAAAGTGCTTTCGAGTGTTTAGGTTCTCCAACTTTTTGCTAACGATTTACAGAGTTTTAAACGTACATCAAAATCCAAGGATAAATCTTTTAATTTAATGAAGCACGATTGCGCGCGACTGAGTGTCCGCCTCTCTCTCTCTCTCTCTCTCTGTATGATTTTCCGTCAAATCAATGTATAATACATTAAGCAGTTTACATTAAACGCGTGCACAATGCGAGATACAAAAGCATTAAATAGTTAATGATTTTGCGTCTAGTATTGTGCGTCTATTTAAACTGCTCAATGCACTATGAATTGATTTGGCGGAAAATCGCACAGAGTTGATCACTCGTCAGTCACGTTACGCTTGAGCGTGTTGGCGCATTTGCATGGCACGCGTCCATGCATAAGTCCGGTAGTGATCATTAAATATTCATCGTCATTGTTTACAGAACGACGGTAATCGATGGAAACGTAGTATAGTAGTCATTTGAAATCGATTGTCGCGATACCTCGATTAAGCGCAACCGGTTCAGCGTTACGCGAAATCGTTAAAATTGCCAATTGCAGGCTGATTTCGTGCGCGCTTTCATTTCCGGATGAAGAGAGAGAGAGAGAGAGAGAAAGAGAGATTGTTATACAAAAATAAACCAGACAAAAAATGTACTAATATATTGTAGCGGAGTATCGGAGCGCACAACATAAAATCGACCTTGCTGCAGCGCATTACATAAGTATCGAGATCGCACAGGAATTTTTATGCGTTTATCGCATAAATTCACACTTTACGGTGCGGTGAGCGCAGAAATGGTGTCAGACTATGGGCGACAGAGGGGCAGGAAAGGGCGGTCGACGCGCTGAAAGATATACGCGACGCACCTGTGTACATTCCCGTTTGTTTCACAACGGAAAACTAATACACGGTGTGTGTGGAGATGCGATAATGCGCGCTATTACTCGCGCACTATCGCTCTATATTAGGAAAAAAATAAATAAATAAAGCAGACAACTCTTGCGCTAAATTTTTTGCATTAAAAAAAAATATAAGCGACATTTTGAAAAAGTCACGCTTTTATTTCCAGAGCACGGATTAATAATTATAAATTAACAATCGAATTGGAAATTTAGCAAAGTACAGTAGATATAACAAATATAAAAACAATTATACAGATCGTACACAATTCTTTTGTATTTAACTACAAAAAAAAAAAAAAAAATAAGGTCAGTGACAGTCAAGCGCAAGGTTTTTCTCGCAATTCCCGATGCAATTAGTATTTCAAATTAAATTCACAGGAAGGTAAAAACAAGATGCAAACCAGCATCCAATATAGATTTTTGAATTAAATCTAATTCGTTTGAATTAATTCACACCTTTTGATTTACACTTAAAAAATATGTCGCACGTACATCCTCTCGAGCGCATGATTCTTCTCTCAATAGATATGATAGATGTAATATAATAATTACACGAGTTTATAGCGTTTGGAATTCTTTGCTCCATTAACAACTTAACGATGACGAGTATCATTTTCGTGGTGGCCGGCAGGCCATGTGTGCCGGTTCAAAACCGAGACGTGTGACGAGGTCTATAAATGTAGGACGAACGATTACGGGTCGTTTCGAGCGTCGTCCCGTTTCAATGGAAGAAGCGGGACAGAGTCGCAACAATACGCACGAAACGCACGAACACACCTACTTACAACACAACGGGTACGGGTCTTTACATTGTGCACCTATTATCCACTTACGTCTCTGGAACGATACGTCGGAATTGCAGTCCCCGTATGACAAGCAGCTCAGACGCGTAGCGCATCTCTCTCTCTCTCGTCGCGTAGATCTTCCCCGCGCGATTCGATAAAGGATAAGAGACTCGAATCGAAACAATTGTAAAACCGGTGCAATTTAACGCCGGTTCATTTCTCGATACAACTTTGCGAACTGAGAACCGTTTTTTCGGGCGCAAATGTGATGTTTGAATTCACTTTTTAATTAAGTACTTTTTAATTAAGTTTCTTAAACGAGCTGTATTTTTTATTTTTAATTTTGTATTATACGGGCGATTTTACACTCATAAATATAAATTTCTTTTCAACAGCTTCTACAGTTCAGAGCAAAGTTACAGAAATATTAATCAGAGGTATCTAAGTCGTGGGACAAATTGGGGAATCAATTTTATGATCACGTCGTTGATCAACGAACTTTAACAAGAAAAAACCAAGTGCGAAATATTAAAAATCTTTGTAGTCGAAAGCTTTTAATGCTAATTATTTAAATATGAAAGAAAGTAAAAATAATAAAACGTTTTTTTCAAATTTCTGTCAGTTTGAGATTTAACGAACAAGCGTGCAATTTAATTTTTGACAGTTCAAAAACTTTGTTACGTTACATTCGTATCTGATATTGCATCGATGCGGCAGTGGGAAATTCGCGACTTGAAATGACAATTAACTCGCGTTAGGCAAAAAGAATCAGTTGTGTGTCTGATAGTCACAGATAGTTATAACGCGCCGTGGATCTTTTCTACTGAGAATTGTCTAACTTTTGCTTGGGTTTTTATGCGCGTCCCGCATGTGTTGCGCGGTTTAGACTATTCAGAATATTTGCACAAAGCATTAACTTGCTCGCGACGACGAACATATGGTGTCCTTTTAACCCATTCGTGACACTAGTTTGCGACTACGACATATGTTCCTTAAACTCGAAAGTCAAACACGGTTACATAAATAAATGCCTTACTTATTCTTTATTTTTTCTCACTCGTAATGTCAATTTGTCAAAGTTATTCAATTTGGTTTTTAATTACTTGGGAAAAAATAGCGCGACTTGACTTTTGACACACTTCGCATAACGACTCGTCGTTCATTTGCGAAGCTTTAAACCCGTGCAAATGCGAACTCCACGCTCAAACCGGTCACGCGTGCGTGCGATTACGAAGGAGGTGCGTGATTCATGTCTCGTTTCTTCGAAAGTGTCGCGGCACTAACATAGGTAATATGTCTCACTTACGGTGGCGGATGTACCACGTTAAGCAACTCCGTTGGCGAAGTGGGAACTCTACGTATTGTGAGCTTCCTGCCGTCGGAAGAGCCCAGGCCGATCGACGCAACGGACCTGATCGAGACCGTGTCGGAGAACAGACGAGTCTGGCCCACGCCGTTGGCGTCCGCGTACAAGACGGACGACCAGGAAGACGACGACTGATGGCAGCAGGGACAGTGTTGCTGATTCTCGTCCATGATGGCGTTCGAGATCCTTGACGGCACTTGTGCACAGTGTTGTCGATGTGGCGGCTGATCGATGCTTTTGGCGCTCGCTCTGCCAGGACTATGAGACAGTCCGTTGTCACGACTCGACCCGGTCTCGACCAAGTCGTTCGCCAATCGAGACTGCCACCGATGATGATGACTTCTTTCCTTAACACTCTCGGGACTGCGATCGCGACTGATTGTCCTTCTGACGTTGCCGTTGCCGGTCGCACTCGTCGGCGCGATGACGATTTTATTATGCCCGACCGAATTCAACAAACGACCTCTCTCCTGGTCCGTAGACCACTCGATCTCCTCGGAACGTTTCTGTTGGTGATTACCAATCTTGATAACATCCGGATCCGTGTCGTCGGACATGGCAGCGTCCTCCTCTTCCAGCATTGTGCTCATTTTACGCACAATCTGTCTACGATGCTTGTTACTGGTGGCATCGCCGTGCTTCGACGAAACGGGAGTGCAACTGTCGGGAGTTTCGGTGATTCCGCCGTCGTTATTGCTGATCTCGGTGTTCATGATCGCATGACACAGCTTCTGCAAACGAAGGAAAATATTGAAGAGAAAAGAATTTTTTTTATATTTTCGTATTTTACATCAGAACAACCCGAATTGAACGTATATATCTAGTTTTATCGTCACATTCGTCTATTTGACAGATATTTGAGGAAAACTTTATTTGAGATTACTTATTATTTTTAATTTTTTTTATTATTTAAATACCTAGTTAGCAAAAAGTACTTTCAGCCGTAACGATTTTTAATATTTCGCACTTGGTTTTTTCTTTAAAATAAAATTACTCAGAATATTTCTCGCTTTTCTGAAATTCGTCACTTTTACGGATTTGATTCTTCTACTCTTAAATATATCAGCACTGCACTCTGTGTGTGAAAATCAGTTTTTTTACAAGACATTGTAGACAGTCAATTAAAGATTATTCGATGATTCTTTTTCTTTCTTTCTTTCTTTGCGGGACGAAAAGAAATGTTGGACAATGTTCGAAAACTCTCTTCCATCGATTTTATCGAAAAGAGGCGCCGCTGGAGGCGATGAAACACTCATGGGATTTAAACGAGAAGAATGCGCGCACCGTTAGGTATCAGCGTGTTCAAAGTACGTATTCGATTTGATGGGTCTGCGGTTGTCTCTTGATTATTGTGGCCGAACGTCGATTAAACACACCGCATATACTCGTTTTCGAATATTAAATTTGAAGCACGTGAAATTTGAATTGCGCAATTTGCGCTGTTACCCCCGCCGCTGTTACTTAAAATTCCGCTCGTCGATGCGGAAACAGCTTTAAATAATGAAGATTTTCCCGTCGCATTTGTATGACTATCACAAATTGTCCGATATGTTGGACATAATTTTGCAATAAATTTATTTATTTTTCATTTGATACAAAATTGATACAAGTATTCGCGCAATGTTTTTAATAATTTAAATTACAACATCTCAAGTCCGTTTAATATAAATGTAACATTTAGTTCATTTGTGACATTTTTTAATGGCCTATGTTTTGCTTTGTTTTGACTTTACTTACATTTTTTTATCGCTTCAGTGTTTGTTGTACAATTCACACTTTTGCCAAAATAATGTTCTTTCGTTTTGACAAACGAGAATCACATGTATCAATTGTGGATACACGGTCGACTATCGTGATGCGACTCTTTACGACATTCTGATAGTAGAGATAGCGTCATTACAGGTGTGTATAGCTATCAATACAAACGATTGATTTATTGCAATATTTTTATGTCCAATGAATGTTTATACACGTTTTACGACGTATTCAAACGGTTTTCACATCGATAATTTATTATACGCACTAGACGACACCGTGAAATGTATTTCGGGAACAATCTTTTTTTTTTTTTTACACTTACTTTGATGTCGTACGTAGCTAGTGACTTCCCGGATGTGAGAGCCGAAATTTAAGAGCGTACTTTATAAGAAGAGAGTCAGATTGCTTTCCTCTCTCAAATAGATACGACAAATGTCTCGGGACGAACGGCAAGGAGAGAAAGAATTAGGAATGAGCGTGACAAAACGATCTTCCCACTTAGTGTCGCGAACGACGGCGACTATAAAAGTTGAACGAGACGGAGAAACGTACGAGATAGACAGTTCGCCTTCGGAACTAGGTACCAAAAGCAGAGTCAATCGTAAAACCGTCAAGTTGTTTAGCCAGCTAACTGGTTTTGTGCCAGTAGTGGGAATAAGAATCATATCTCGATGAAAAAATTTCGGTTCATTGTCCGGAAAGTATTAATTTTGATTGTTTGTCTTCTTAATTTGTTTATACATTGCTTGTACTTCCAAAGTGCTAAAAAATAACATTGAAACTACTAGTTGAAAATTTTATTATATAGTTTTTTATAGTTATTTATTATATAAGTTATATACATGTAAAATATTTTTATACTTATTATACGTATCTGGGCAGCGACTTTATATACGACGAGACTTTATGAACTTTACGCTGTGGCACGTCCTAGAGCGTTTACACAAATATCATTTTTTTCAAACTCAATATTTTTATTAAAAAAAAAAAAAAAAAAAAGGAAAAGAAAGAAGAGAAAACGCTCTATTCTCGACCGAGAGATCGATCGGAGCGCGCGCTTTTTGGAACGCGTTGTCACAGGTGAACGTCATTCAAATGACGCTTTTTCCATGCGCATCACGTGTTCACGCGAAGAGTGTTACCTGTCATATCGCAGCTTGCCTCGAGCGGATCGGACGCGTTTCGACGAGCCGAGCAAAAGTCATTCGCGTATCGGGCGAAGTGAGTGATAAGGTTTCACGCAAACCGCGCGCACTCACACATACACACAAACACACAAACACACATACGCGCGCGATCGTGTACACGTGTGCTATCGCCGTCAACGTTGCGGCATTCGTTTTCTGTTCACTTCTGTCCTTGCGAAACGGGCGCGTGAGCGCGGCTGAATAAGCGCCGATTCAAAGCGGCGCACCACGTGAGAATCGGACTTCGGAACGGCCGCGCTGAGCGACGACACCGCCGTGAACCCGCCGCGTTTTGCGGCGATCCGTGAGTCGTGATCACCCGCGAATCGTAACGCACACACGTCAAACATACGTCGCACATCACGTTCCGTGTGATATTATATCGCGATGTCAGCGCCGTGCATGCCTCGCGAACGCGTACACAGCGGAGAGAAACTCGGACTTGATTCGCATTACTAGTACGTTACAACTCGGTCGGTTCTCTGGCGGGGGATCGTGAATATCCTCTTCTGGATGTGACCCGCCTCTCCCGTGACCAACTCATCACTGTATGCATTTAACGGATCGTGTAGGGAGAGGCGTTTGATGTGTGCGCCCGATTACATGATTGGCAAGAGATAAGTCTCGGATTGCCGAGAGATAAGTTGACAGGTTCCGAAGATTTTTATTCCGAATTCTGAGATACAAACACGCGCGCATTTTAACAGAAATATTGTTGAATCTCTGTGTTGAAGTTACATGCACTTCCGCGAACATTCTGTTGAGAAAATGACACATCAGTAGATTAATTAGGAATATTTTTCTTTTCCGCACAAAGCTGTTTTTTAAAACTCGAATCAGTACAACACACGTCTATTTGTAGTTAAAAGTAATATCGAAAAATGTGGTTTTTTTCCTATGATCTCGTAGAAAGTATGATGAAAGAAGCAGAAGCTTTCTATACGAGATTGAGCAACGCCGATCAAACGTTTCCACATAATCACGCAACAACTTAATCATGACGGAGTAGAATTCTTCTAAGATATTTAATTTACACATTGGAACGATGTCAAATTCCTTTTTCATTCTGAATATAAAGCAACAGGTGGACACGATCGGATCGCCTGTTAAATGACAACCGCATCTACTGCGACGTTTTTCAAGCAAGGGGCAACGCTCAGAATTTATGTTTCACTTAATGTACAAAGTGATTGTTTATATTTTAATGTACATACACACATAGATTTATTTATATCTAGAAGAAAACGTAAGATTGTTTTCAATATTTTATTTTAAGAAAAATTACATCTTGTTTAATCGATATACATATATATATGTAGCGAAGGTTTCGTTTCCTTTCACTGACATTTTTTTTTTTCACAACAAATATTGATTATGTTAATGCCTCCGTAACTACATGTGCACTTGCGCGAGTGCGGTCACGTATTTATGGGTGGTGGTAGGATCACTGGGCCAAGGACCAGTCAGTGGCGGCTGTTCATTTTCCCACGGAAGACCAGGTAACGGGTGCTCGAGAGATCCCACCGGTGTCATTATCCTTTGGTAAAGTAAGTAACAGGTACAATTGAACGTAACCTTTTTCTCTCTCTCTCTCTCTCTCTCTCACGCGCAGGAGAGTAATATCTCGATGCTATTAAAATTTCAGTAATCCATCCACTTACAGGCAGTTGCGACAATAAATTTGTTGGATCCATGCTGGAACCATGTGTTATTTCACCTTCGAAATTTTATGCGCATTATGATCACAGTGACGCAAGGATACGTTTATCTCTATGGTCAGGGTCGCATTAGACTGTTGCGCAATTTTTTTTTACATTTGCGGGTCGCTACAAATATTTAAATCTCAGCATCCGCGCGAGACAGCCTTTCACCGATTTGCCGCGCGTTTGTTTCCCATTTGACATTAAAAGTCGACATAAATATTTCTATAAATTTTTTACTACATTTAATCTCTGTCGTAAACAGAGGACTTGCGTCCGAGATCATCAAAATGATCGCGCGTAGATGTAATCGAACTAGAAAGTTTGATCAGAAACACTGCAATTATTTATTGAAAAAATTATATAACAGCAGCATTTTGTTGCCAAAAACATTTTACTTGTCAAGTATATAAATTACTTTCAGCAGTCGTTTAAATCTTAGATGTTACCGATTACATATCGCGCTTGTGGGAAACGTTGCTGCGTCATCGGGGTCATTCCCCCGAAAAAAAATGATCGACAATCCTCTCTCTTTTTGCGACGCATCTGCGCGACTTTGGAGGAGAACGATCTCGTATCGATCGCGTCAAACCGAAAAGGAGAAGTCTCCGAGTTTGTAAGTAGTTGCGCAAGACGCAATCGCTTCATGTGTCATTACGTAAAGGCGAAAACTGCAAGCCGCACGATGATCACTGACGGTCGTCAGTCGCCGCGGTTAAGAAGGAAAATCTTGCGTCGCGGAGATTCGCGCGCGCGTGTTTCGAACGAACGTTCCGCGCCGAGTACGACGACCGGTGTCCTATCATGCGGGTGGCGGAATAACGTGAGATGGAAACCATGTGTCGTTGGTAATCCCGTTCGACGCGGAGGTTCCGCCTGATGACAGGTGCTCTCCATTCCGAAGCTCCAGAAGGAGCAACGCGGCCACACCGAAATAAACTTTCCCGGGTTATGTAAAGACTCTCTGATGGCTCTCCGTCTTCATGGACTCCGCCGGTATAAAGGTCGGCTGTGCCCCCAACGGTCCAAGAGTTGCTCGCGAACTTCACGCCGGCAACCATCGGGAGAAGCGGTCGACGCTCCACACACATGTGATGCTGCCTGTAGTGTCTATTTGTACTCGCTAACATTTTTGTCATTTGAAAACGCGTCGCACCACATTAAAGAAGCTTCGCTTTGTCAGGCGCGTGAGAAAAAGAACGTTTGATTGATATAAAACGCGCGCGATCGTCGTCCGAACCGGCAACATGCGTGTCCTGGTAAGTGTGCTTCTTTGACGATTTTCTCGTTCGAGCAAATTTATTTACAGAGAAAGCAAAATTTTTTCTTATATTCTAATTAAAATTTCCGTACTAATGTAGTCCTGTATGTTCGCGATAAGATAATTAAAAAAAAAAAAATATTATTAATATTGTCAATTAAAAGAGAATTGAATTATTTGCAGCTTAGTTTGTTTTTTATTTTTCTTAGCATAAATTTACAGGAAAGAATAACGTATTTTTTTTTCGTAATAGATGCATGAAAATAATATATGTGTAAAACCAGGTCGTGATTTTAACTGGAAACAGTTTTGTGGAGAGAGACTTTTGCATGTAGCACCGATAAAGTACAAAACATGCCACGACACTCTTACGATTTTTACGAACTTTCTGTTTATCTAGAATGCACATATGGGAGAACATGCATAGAAATAATATATTTATGTAAATACGTACCATACGTTTCGTCACATTATTCGCGTCAGCCGAACATCAAGCTTACTAATTAAGCATGTACCACTACATTTTACGTGTCAGCAAAATACATCAACTCGTACTATTATTTTATCATTACTATTGCGAGCACGTTTTATCTCTACTAATCAATCTATTTCAATGCAAGTTTCTCGTTAATTAATACAAGTGGATTTTGGTTTACCACGTTTAGTCATCGTTAAATCATACATTCCAATGTAGAAAAACAAAAAAAATGTCAGAACGCAATAACTTTACGTGAGGAAGAGAGCACAAATATTTTTCAATTTCCATATATATTTCCAAAATTAATTATAATGTATTACGTAGGTTTCAATTTCACTGTAACGGCATTTGTTTCCACTATCTATTAATCTTTCCACGTCAAAATCGAAATCGGTTGCATGCACGTATTTATAAACAATCGCGCATGATTTATAATGTTACACACGAGTATTTGTAGCGAGAGCTACGCGATACAACAACAAAAAAAACACATACACATTAATGTATGTAATTTAATACATTGTCCATCTCTCGTATTGCATAATCTGTTAAATTACATAATCCTCTAAATTTGTAAAACTTGCATAACAACAACATTATCGCGTGCCGGGATTAACCATCGTCGATTACGGCGCTCAATCGCGCCGTGTGTGATTTGCATACATCTATATATTTTCTAATTGTCTACTTTCTCGCGTCTAGAAAGCACGAGTTAGTCTTGTTAGAGAAGCATCTGTTCGATATATCGACGGCAATGTTCTATTTGTATTCACACGCGCGTCTGACGCGCGATCGTTTGCATCGAACGAGTAAACGGCGAGAACGAGCGCGAGAACAATCGGTCTCAATCGTTAGTCGAAGGCTTTATGGGAAAAAGCAACGTTCGAGGCGATCGCAGGCAACGTAACGCGCGTCATTAACGATAATCTGCCCCTTACCGATCGCAAGTGAGTATATCTCGCGACCCACCTACCGCTACATTCATCTTGTCCTGACCTTTCGCGGGGAAAGGTATCTCCGACGGTTTTATGGGACAAACATGATGAGGATTTAAAGTATATAATGGATAGAGTCGCGCGCCCGGTTCTTTGCTTGTATGAGAAACTGCTTATCTCACACCGATGCTCCATCTCGTCAAAGTGAGGAGGTGACATATGTCGCCCGGATTGTCCTGATTGTTATTCCACATGCAAACTGCTCATTAAATTAATCGCGAGATAAGAGAATCCGGACGTGTATCGCGTCTCTTTTTAATTACCTTTCACGGCCTTCGCGAGCCTCGAAGTCTATGAAAATAAATTTAGCGCGATCGTAAACGTTTGACGCTGAAAGTCAATGTATTATGTACCTTGTCAAACGATGAACCTCGTCGTCGCGAAGGACGACTGGTCCTCACATCCATAAATTCTGAAAACAATGTTGTGTATCCGTTATTCGGTCAGGATGACGTAATTAATTCGATGATAATGTGCTCGAGAGATCAAACTAATGAACACCCAAGAAAAAATCGCATTACGCATACATTTTTTTAATATCATTATTTACTTTTTTAAACGCATAAATTTTAAGAACATAAACGCGGTTTTATTAGCAAGTAATTATCTAATTACTTATCTAATTTGAGAAAATCGATTATTACATACTTAAACGACTCGCAACTTGTCAAATAAATTATTATGCGAAAAATATAAATCACTCAGGTAAATAAATCATTTAAGAACTAGTTTCGTTTGCGCAAAGAATTTTAATGAGATTACACGAGACATATAAATTAATACACAACATGAATTATAAAATTGTATTCGATTTATGAGTCAACAGTTTGTGATATTTAATTAAAGTAATCGTACAAGTAATTATCCGACAAGTTAATGAGTAATACTGAGCATAAATATGATAATTTGTTGGATCGATCCGAGGACGTTCTCTACGTACATGTTTCAATTCAAATAATTACATGAGAGAGAAAGAGAAGAAAAAAGAAAGAAAGGACAATATAATTTTATTTTGCATGATATGTTTTTCTTTTCAGATGTTAGCGGCTTTTGTCGGACTGGTTCACGGTCAATACTTTCAGGAGCCGGAGAAACTCGTGAGCTATTCGCAAGATCTCGGCGACACACGCGGACATTATTCGTTTTCTTACGAAACCGAGGGCGGCATAGTTCAGAAGGAGACCGGCAAACGCAAATATGCCGGCACTTCCGACGAGACGCAGTTGATTCAGGGCTCGGTGCAATACAACGCGCCCGACGGCACTCCCATCGCCGTGAGCTGGACCGCGGACGAATTCGGCACCCAGGTGTCCGGCACCCACATTCCCACCCCGCCGCCGATTCCGCCGGCGATCCAGCGCGCTCTTGAATGGATCGCCAAGCAGCCGAGCACGCCGGAACCGATCGAGAAAGACAATCCGACGCCGAACGCGGTCCCCCGCGACAATCGTCAGTACAGATTTTCCTCGAATAAACGAAACTGATACATTATCTGTAGCTCGCCATCAAGTAGCGTTTACCAAGAACGTTAGTTAGTTTTTAGCCAGCATCACTGCCCGTCTCCTTCCTACGTCGCTCTATATTATGTTATATTTAATAAATTTTGTATTTTTATAAAAATTCCTCAGATTTCTTAATGCCGATTTAATGAAATTAAATTTTTTAATGCCGATTTAACTTGTAAACTTTTCTTTTAGGAAGAGTTGCGCCGCTTTTACAGTAGAAAGGTGATATCGATTAAGAACAAGTGACTTTATCTTCTAGGAAGCGATCTGTTTGCCCATGCGCTTTCGAATTTATACATGATCTCATAATTTTCACCGCAAAACGTTTCAAAATACACAGATTTTTATTATTACAAGCCGTCGTTTGTGTCCTTTTACTTTCTCGTCGTTTGTCTCGTCTAGAAGTGAATTAATCAAACAAGATGTAACTTTCAAGCTACACACACATGTGTGCAAATAATGGCGCAAATAAGTAAGTATACGTTGTGGGATTACTCAAGTGCGCATACACACACGTACTTTATTTTTAACCTTATGTTCTTGTACCTGCCGCTTCTCGAGATATTACGAGCTTTGTTAAACACGCACGTTTCACGCAAATGTGTGATTTGCAACTGTAAGAATATATGCTATTTTTAGTGTTCAACGAGGAGAAGCTGCAATTTGGGTTGCAGTTTTTTTAAACATGCGCATTATCATAATTCGGTTATGCAAATTTTGTCCTTGCCAATATCATTTATTCGTCTGAAGAATAATGACGTTATTTTTTTAAAAGTAAAAGTCTTATCTTAAGACTTTTTAATCTACAATTAAATTTGGAATTTTTTCGATTTAGTTTATATTATATTTCAAGGTTCGAATTAATATTCGGAAATCGATATTCAAAATAGACGATATTATTTGTAAAATATCGATGTTGCGACATTTCTTTTTTTTCTTTTCTTTTTCTTTGTAGAATACAATCTTCGTTCTTTATTGGAAAAGTTTTTTAAGAAAGAGCAACTCGGCGAAAAGAAATTTGCTCATCGCACACTTCCAACTTTTCGCAACTTTATGGCGCACTTCACTGCATCCCGTTAACGCTCTCATTAAAAGTATCGTATAAACGGACGTTAACGTGAAAATTAACAGACCGAGTGTTGTCGTTGAACTATACTACTACTGCTTTTCAACGTGAGGACCAATTCACAACACAAACAATTTTGCATATCGATGAAATTTATTTACAGCACAATTTTTGTGTGAGATTTTTGTTCATACATGTGTATAAAAAAATATAAATTTCTGTGAGCATAAATACAAAAATCAATCGCGAAGTGATTCGAGATTACTGCGGGTTTCCGCCGGGATCGAATACCTGTCGATGCGCGATCGGTGTTTCAGGCTTCGCTCTCGTCTTCCCGAGACTCGTCTTCGAGAGATTCGCCGGTTCTCAATCCTTTTTTAATTCGTTAATTCCGTTTTTTTTTCTTGCGGTTCCTCGTTTTCCTCGGGGTGCTCGGCGATGTATTGAAGAGCTTTCAGGATTTGTGGCGGCACGGCCGGCGTGGTGGGCAGATGAGCGCCTTCCGGTTGGAATCCGTTCTCGTTGGCCACATACGAGACGTGGTAGGTCTGACCGTCTTCGCCGGTGTAGCTGAAGCTGCCTCGCGCTTCAATAGCCTCCTGGTCGGTACCCGCGTTGTTGAGATGGCCCTCTTCTTCAGCCTGAATGCCGTTGCCGGTTTCATAACTGTAGCTGTAGGTGCCGTCTGGATTGGGCCCGTCCAACGCCTGCTTGACTATGGGAATTGGGGTGGTATTGGGGTCGGCGGGAGCGGCTGCGATCACTGCCACGAGGGCGCACAGAACGATCGTCTGGAAAAAGCGAATGATGAAGTTCGTTAAGTAATATGTAATTGCATTACGACTTAGAGAGAGAGAAATAGAAAGATATAAAATCTATATTATAGATAGATAAATAGTAAAAAAAAAGAGTGCGATCGCAAAAGAAATAAGAAAATATTTCTAAATTAGTCAATCAAAATAATATAACAAGATGAAATCGGAACAATAAAATATCGAAATGACAATCGCGACGAAAGTTATTAGATATAAAATTTTGCGTGTACGAATTTTTGTTATCGTCTTTATTCTTTTAAGTAAAGATATTTGTACGTGCATATACGCGCTATGTGAGAAGAATAGACGTGTGTCTATTTACAGAAGCACGAAATTTACGGCAAATCACAGATTCCACACATGTACGAACATCTCGCGTCATTATATGTTGCGTAATATCTCTTACATTTCGCACAAAAAGCACGAAACTCACCGAAAGATGCATGTTGAAAAATTGTATTATTTTTCCTAGTTGGTGCTCGGAAGCTTCTCACTGCACTGACTTGCCATCCCGGGCGCGTCTTCCGCTTTATATATCCTCCACCCGAAGATTCGGAGACCGTTTACCAAAAGGTAATACCTTATTTAACCCCCCTCCACATCCCCTGAGACCCCATGGTCCATCCTCCCACTCCGACGAGCTGTACATCCGAATTTTGCGGATGAGCTGACCGCGCGCGCGCACGCGTCCAATACGTGGTCTTCTCGCGAAGACTTGAAACCTGAGGTCATGCCTACGTCTACAACACCGCGAAAGGTCGGCATCTGAATCTTAGCAAAAAGATAGGACTCGCTCATTCGCGGTATCTGATAGGACAGCATTAAATCTTGTCGCTGCGAGAAAAAAAAATTACGGTGTATTTTACGCGGCTTGCGTTATTTTTGACAATTACAATTATTATTATTGCCCAATCTCCTAAAAGCGATAATTAGATTCGATACAAGCCGTGTATGAAAGTTTGCACATTTCTACGTGACTTACATACGTGTGTGATGTGTTCGCGTGTAATATTTAAATATTACAACTATCTTGAAAAGTGTATATTTTAAAGGATGATAAATTCCAGCGGAACATTCTAAAATCAAACTCTTTCATTCGGTAATTTTATGGGAATGTTTTTATCACTTGTTTATTGGGTTTTTACTCGAGTGTTTTATCGAGAGTTTTAGTTCGGCTCGGACAAAATTATGCATTTATGCAAGAAAACATAAAGTTTGTGTATATTTATTTGTGTTCTGCATTAATAAGCACTTTCGGAAGTTTTTTTTAAATAAGTATTGCAAAATCTCAAGCGTCAAATCTAAGAGTTGTCCGATATTTTGTTATCAAACAATCAATAAGGTATTGTTACTATTCTTTTTACAGAGAAATTCTCTGTCCGAAAAAAAAGACTTTTCCTTTTGTATTAAAAAATGAATGTAAATGAATCCTTAAAAATAAGAGGAATATTGCAACTGCTAAAAGCAGGATGAAGTCACGACTGGATATTTTCACGTTCGAAAAGATGCAATCGACAAGATGACAAACGCGTCATTGGAATATAAAGGAGATAAATGTCTGTGTTAAAAAAAAAGGACATTCGTGGCCGCATCAAGGAAGAAAATTATTCATGATGTGTTAAAAACAACGCGCGAGATATCGACTTGATGCAATTTATATCGCATAATTAACTTTGATCACTAGGTCGTCACTATCTTTCGTGTACTCTTGAAAATATTATTTATTGAAAAATTTCGCAAAAGTTTCGCAATTCCAAAGAACGTTCTCTTCGGTATTTAATTTTATCCTACGAATCGTCTTCTCTTGTTGTCGCGTGCAAACGCGATGCCGTTAATTTTCTCTTCGCGTCATACTACCTCCTTTATGGATCGGTGCAAGTGAAAGAACAATTATTAGATTTGTTAAGCTCGTTATCACTGCGGCATTACTCGTTTTCACGGATGAAACTCGCTGCTTACAGGTCACTTGTATCAAAACGGATGCATTATTGCGCGCGTTTATTCTGGCGGCCAAATTCATGGCCGAATAGCTCGCAAAATAAGTCAGTGTAGCGGGAGGTGAAATGTCAAATGCAAATGCATACATATAGATACGGCACACATATACATACATTTTGCTCGCAATAATACAATTTTAAATACAAAAAACAAAATACTTTTTCACATTTTCTTCACACAAAAATCAATCAATAATTTATTTTTACAAAATTATCTAAGCAAGAACAAATGGATGTAGCGATAATGATGAGAGGAAACGTAGAAGACCTTCGCTCACATTTAACAATGTGTAATTGCGCAACGAGATTGTCGAGAGAGAAATTATTTGGGAAGAATTCGCCGAGTTATCTCTGAACACATATTGACACGCTCGAGAGATTTACAACACGCGTTACTACTGAGATGGTATCGTAAACTTGATAATATTATTTTCGATAATGGCAACTTTCGATTTTGAGGTAACATCGCTCGCGGCACCACCGCCGCATAACTTTTAACACACGTGTGAACAAGCGTGTGCTCTTTGCGCGAGAAATTATATTAATTAAGGATGCTGCACAGTACGTTTAATTTAAATAAGAATCGTGTAGTCGTCGTTGCGAAAAGATATGCAAAACTTTGTATCAAAAGATACCGAGCCGAACATAAAGTGTAGCGTCGATTATTCGAATTAATTGGGAGAAAAATTCGTTCTGACCGGTTTTTTTTTTCGGATATCGGTCTGGAAGAATCAAATTCTTAATTATGTCATAAATCGATTAGTAATTAAGCAATTTATGAATGAGAATGGTTTTTATATGAGAGAATACATATCTAATAAGGAAAAGAAGAAATTAAACGTTTTTAGATACTGGCAAATTGAGAATTCCCTCTAGCATAAATATTTGTACAGCATCTATTTTATTTTGATGTTTAAAATTTTTATTACCAAAATTTTATATTCAAAACCAAAATTTTATATTCAAAACCAAAATTTTATATTCAAAAAATTTTCTTAATTTTGTATTTAATTTAAGAGTTCTTTTCTTAAATTAATGGATCATGAATTAAGAGGATACCTAATATAGGTACTTCAGTGTGTATCTTCCCTTTTATAAGATTTAATTGTGCATTGCGCAATTTATTTAAGCTGATTGGAGGCTCCGATTCAGTTCGCTTTTCAATATCGACAAACTCGACTTGAAAGAGACCGGTCCGGAAAAATCCGACGTGTGGATTCGAACTCGGAACCTCCCTACTCGCAGCCCTCGCACTCAGACCGCGAAACCACTAAGCCGGTCTCTCTTTCAATCATATTCTTATGCTATTAGAAGCCCTTTTACCTTTTTCAAACGTTCAATGATATCCAACTTGTCTTTTAATTTCAACACTATTCTTTTAACACTTAGCGTATGAATAAAATCTATACGTATGAACGTTGTAAATTCAGACAAGATATCAAATTTAAATATTTAAAACAGGATATGTGTTCCAAAGCATAAACATTGTGAAATGCGTAATTTAAATACGTAATTTAAATACGTGACTGATTCTACATTCAAATAATCGGTCATTTGGATTATCGAAATTCAGATAATTGACGTTTCGGATAATTGACGTTCGAATAATCGATGATCTACTGTAAACAGTACACTTAAGATAATATTTAGATTAATAAACGTTGTGTCTAACATATCTCGCGCGCATTTCAATTCGGTAGTTATACATCGCGTTGTTATTTATGTTAATGTGTCGCGCACGACGCCAATAAATATTTATCATTCGGCCACACGCACCATGTGTGTGTGTGCGTCATCGAAAATTTTTATGATCATATAATTCCCAAGTTCGACACTTATTCCACCATATTCGTTGAATAGCCGAAGGTCAGGATCTGCCGCGAGCCGTGCTTTTAAACACGAATGATGGTCATTCCGTAATAAATTTCGCTAAATCTCTCCGCGCCGTCTTTTCTTCTCTCTCTTGTATTTAACAATGTGTTTCATAATAGAGTTACTTGTACACAAATGTCTAATTAATTTGCAATCATCTACGATTACGAGCGGCAGATTCCGGTGAACAGCGATGTGTAATCACTTCGGCATGTGTGTGTGTTAAATCGGTATTTCCCAAATTTTTAATTATACGCGCATAAATAATAAAACTCACTTGTCGGGAGATTTAAAGGGAGATAAAAAAACTTGTTAATTTTCTTCTTTAATGAATATGTATATACTTATATGTATATATATTCTTGATATTTTTACAAATGTTGATAAGTTGCTGGTTACGTTACTAATTAATACTTACTTATATCGTTATCAGAACTTTAAATTTACTACTAAGTAAGCCAATTAATTGTAATCCGGTCGATGTTTACTTTAGAGAACCCGTTTACTTTATCGCAAATGAAATGAGATACTCCATAATGTGTATTGCTGATATAATCCCGCTATAACCTACATACTACACGCAGCATTTTTACTTTCACGCGGCAGATGAGCCAAACTCAACTTGCGTTGTTGCTTCAACGAAATGTTACGCAGTCGGTGATTAAAGAGTCGCGGGACGACGGGTTATGACAATTCATCATCTGTGCTTTGCAGCGAATAGACATGTATCCAGCGTTAATGCGTGTTCACCGGATACGCGTAAAAATCGCAATGAAAAATGACACCTCGCAAAAATTACCGACGCGTGGGGAACACACAAAGCCCGTTTGTGTGAAGCCGCAAAAGCCAGTCGAATCGCCAGGTGTAATCGTCTCCCGTTATCCAAATATTCTGACGTAATATCTGTCCGATGCAAGCCCGCGCATATATTTTGTGTGAAATCATTCTTTATACCGTTAACAATGAAATGCAAAATAATGAATGAAAGTGTTTTTAGATCATGACTTTAAAGAATTTTTTTTTCTCGATAAATAAATGTGTGATTCTAAATATCTAAATAAAAACTAAATAAATAAAATATATAATTCTAGATATTTAATTCTGCAAATTTAATATTTAGAGATTTTTACAAAAATTCTACTTTTTTCACAGTGCTAGTATAAAAAATGGCAATCGGTAGTCAGCCATTAAAAATATTGTACAATTATTTCTGCATTTTTATTTCTTTAAAATATTTTATTTTATTTTTAACACGTATATAAATTAACAATATTTATAGAAATTCTTTGCAAATATTTAAACAATTTAAAATAATGTCTTTTATTTGTGGCGCGATCTGTAGTGTCTTCCATTCACTTTCTGAATGTTTTTACACGCGATCCGTCATTAATAGTCAGTCGATCATATTACAAACATTAATTTTAATTTAATTAATATCGGAGAACTACTTGTTACATATCTAATTTCTCGAGAACCAACTCTGAAAGATCTGTCAAAGGTTGTAATTACATGTATCGCTTATCACGCTTTATTATATTTATTTCATTCAAGATGTAAGGCCCAACACAGAGAGAAAACATCTGTTGGGCCCAATTCTGCCTTATCGACGGCATGAGGAAAACGATGAGAAATTCTACATGAAGTCAGCTAGAGGACTCAAAGTGATAAGTCTTGCAATAATTTTGCGTTAACTTGTGACAAACAAAATAATTAGAGCGTACAAATTACTGAGAATTAATAAATACGCTTTTACAATATATTGACTCTGCAATTGATATTTAAAACAAATGATGAAAATATGGTAAAATTAGATAAAGTCTTTTTTATTTCACGTTTTTTAACACACGCAATTACCAAGATACACTTTAGGCTGAAAATGTCAAAGTTGCAAGAAAAACGATGACGTTTATTTTTACAGGTAAAATTTTTTTCATAGTGTAAAATATCACGTTGCTTAGCAAAAATTTCTATTTGTGCAATAAAACTCACACTTCGTAAGTGTGAACGCGATTCGTTCTAGCAAGTGTATTTTTTAGCGCGTCGTCAAAGAGCAAGCATTCACTTTTATTATCAATTAATCAAACTCGCGTTTCGCGAATTAGCCCCGTCAAAGACTTTTCGTGCGTATCTTCTCTTTTACTTCTACTAAAAGAAGGGATTTAGACGGCCGTCGGCCGAATGGATGCACACGTGAGAGTTCTTTGACTTATCTCTTTTTTTTTTTTTTACCATCGCCGAGAGATTAACGAAGCGCCGCAATTGTGTACGCATTAGAA
Source organism: Pseudomyrmex cubaensis (assembly GCA_014825685.1). Lineage (NCBI taxonomy): Eukaryota > Metazoa > Arthropoda > Insecta > Hymenoptera > Formicidae > Pseudomyrmex > Pseudomyrmex cubaensis. Next base: position 4,279 of record QVOA01006038.1, on the reverse strand, counting down.
ATTGATTGAACCTTCGAAAAGAAAACTCCATTTAGCAAACCAAGTCACATCTGCCAACGGTAATTCTTTAGAATAAAAGCTACACTCGCGTTCTCTGCATATTTTAACGCAACCTCAATCTTTATTGTAAATTTTACACAGTTACGTTACAGAGCGCTTTATACAAATCGGTACATATTTGATGTTTATAGAGAGAAACAATGGTTTATTCCTGTCGCGCGGTCGGGATCAATGATTAATGAACTTGCGTATTCGGTTGGCGTTGTGCCCCCGTCAAGGTTTCGCGGATTTGTTACACGTTAGCTGAATTTATAACGCGCGAAATAAAAACGAAAAATTTCACACACAACGAGATTATCGGGTCAATAGGACGCGAAGACCCGCGTCGTATTAAGTGGTCGACTTTTTCACGCTGCTTTGCTCTGACACTGAGAAAAATTTACTTGTCGACTTTGTATTTTTCTCCCAAACACACGAAAAGGATAATCTTTTGTTGCCGACGTTCTGTTTGGTCCGACAATATTTCTCTTCTTACCATTTCGCAACGCAATTATATTAGCGCGCGTATTGGGAAATATAAATTTATTGTCGGATACAAATCACGTTTACAAGAAAAATAAATGTTGTCACATGTTATAAGATGTGAACCAAGGATTTTGTATCAATTTTCGAATTGAATTTTATTCGAATTCCCATATGTATTAATTCACACGTTTTAAAAAAAATATATTTGCACATACATTCGGTTTGTTATCGACTCTAAGACTTAGCTGAGAAATAAATGTGTATTCGTAAATACGGTATTTCCGCGCGAACGTCGTGCAATAATTTGTCATTACACTTGAAGAACCTTGTAGCGCGTATTGAGAAATATTATTGTGTTGGACAACTACATTTATAATAAAAATAAATGTATTCATAAATACCGTGTTTCCGCGCGAGTATCATGTAACAGTTCATTATTCCGAATGATAAATTAGAGTTGAAGAACCTTGTACGAAAAATGTCGAGGTTACAGTAATTTCCAAGTTTGAGTTTTATTTATATCGTATATCCACTAGTCATCGGTAACTTAGAATTATCATATCTTGACATTTATTTATTAAGATTCTCTAAAGTCACAGACACGCGTTATGAGCGGTGTGATAACTCGTAAAAATTATTAAACTAGATAATGAATCGATTCTGCAAATTGTGACGTCGAAATTATAGGTCAGTGCGATTTTATAATCTTGTATTCGAAACGTCAAACACATATCGTGCGAATTGTGTGTACATAATTTTCTTCCTTATTAGAGAGATATATGGTCCGATGCGCCGATTCAATTAGCACTTGATGTGCTAATTGAGGAACCATTGCGGTCGCAGTAAGTGTACCCTAAAATGAAACCGCGCGCTGCATCGACAATATTTAAACATAAACATCGCGCGCCGACGAGAAATGTGTCTCGGCTGTACCTGCGCGTGCTTCTCTTTCGATTGAAGTTTCAATCTTCTCGAAAGTCATGCTTCGCTCATTGAAACACACACGTGAAAGCACGTGTGTTGCTCGTGATTCGAAAAGCGTCGGTGATAACTACAAATAAATTCGATCAATGAATTTATACGATTATATACGCAAGTAATATTTAAACTATTATATTAATAATATTTAAAACACAATTAATATCGCGTGCTATTTATAGTGACAAGGTGTGTGCGGATGACACGGGATGAAATAGCGGGATGACATTGTCGTAAATTGACGCTACTGAACGCTGATTCAAACAGTATTCGCAGTATTTTTTAGTTGCACATTTTTACATATCACTGATATGAAAATCTACGCGTTCTCGGAAATTTATCGAATTCGTCGAAGGAGATTCGCCGCGAGTGTGAAAATCTTGAAGGAAATTTATTTACCGTATTCCCTAGCACATATGCGCGATTCGAGACAGAATTACTTTGTCTAAGAATATTCTCGAAAGTAGATTTTCGCAATTCTGGATGAGAAATAGCGCGCTGGGTGAGCAATCTCCTGGGAACGTAGCACGTGCTAATCCAAAACGCGCGACACAATCCTCGCGTGGCACGTATCCTTGCGGATATACACAAAAGCGTGCGATTTAAATAAGATAAATGCTCGCATCTTACGGAAGGACGTGCCGCGGGTATAAAAATCAGAATTACTACATCGGCATTAGCCGGAGTCCGACATCCGTTGCATTCAGGAGCTTCGCTTTTGTGTGTAATATCGTATTCGAGAACAAAACACGTAGCCCCGCGGCGGCGGCGTATCCCCCGTGTGTCGAAATAAAAGACGAAATACTCGGGGATTAATAAATAGATTTATAACAAAATCTCTCTCTCGCGCATCGATCTTTTGTCCCCTTACGGCGATCTTTCTACATGCATTTGCATTAATAGAGACGTAAAATACGACGCTGTGTTAATTAAACGAGCGTCGCGCATTTACGAACAGCTCAGAAGTAGAGGCGGGGTCCTTGAAATTAATTTATTCCTAAGGTATTTTCCATATTCAACGTGTACCTGTGGTTGGAACGATTAAATCACTAGTTCGTCGGCGATGCGGCGCTTCTCAAGGAATACCGCGGATAATAGGACGAAATTGCGCGGCGAGAAGACGCGCTCGCTCGTCTGCTTCTCTATCTCTCTCCGTCTACGTCCACCTCTTTTTCTTTGTCGTTAAATTGAAAATATTTTTCGCTCAAGACAAGCCTTCTCAATCTCGGACTGGCGTCTTTTCTCTCGTAAATCACTCTCTGCCCTAGGGGCGTATTTTAAGGAATCTACGTCTTCCGCACGGATGCGGAAATGCGGTATTTTCCTCACTCACTTCGTGTGTGTGTGTGTCTTTACAGCAAATTCGCTTACTTATATAAACACATTCGCATTATAATTCGCTATTTATTGAGTTCTTAAAAATACTTTTATACGCAAACTGGTAACAAAATTTATTGAGAAAGGAAAAGTGTATTTTTTTAAAGAGCTAATTAAACACTCAATAACAACTGAGAGCAAATTACACGGTGTGTTATTTAATAGCAAATTAAATTCGAACATTTTCCGGATGTTAATTTGCATCTCTGCAGACATTTTTCGCGAATAATAATTTTTCGAATATTAAGGAACTCCTCCGGTGTAATGTAAAGATATCATCTCGAGAGTCGGGAGAGCTCGGCTGAGATGATATCGTTCCTTACTTTCCGGACAAGGACACTTCACTTTCCTTAAAGGTCTTATTTGATTTTATTAAGTGCATTTATACACTACTCGTTTTTTCATGATCACGGAAACGTTACGTTTTTTTCTTCAATCTCTTCGAACCTTTTTCAAATCTCATCTCTTTCTCGTCTCTATTCTATCGACTGATCGAAGTCGTATACACCTCTCTACAAGCTTCGTATAGTAGGTGCTTCGGTAATATCCACGCGGGGAATCTGCATACGAGTCTCGCAATCGGCGGATGCAACGATTGGCTGCACTGTGTCCGATCGCCGACTCACAGATCTCTTTCTTTCTTTCTCTTTCTCTCTCACCGCGAGGTCACGTCCCCAAATTATGGCTTGTAACAGATAATCACTAATATGCCTAATAACTGATGAGAAATTAAACGATTGCGAAATTACATTTGCACTATAGTGTGAACTCTGTTGACGAATCGTCGAATATCAATTAAACGCGTGAAAATATCTGCGTATGAATCCAAAGTCCAGGCGGCAGATGTAATAAGAATAGAAATGTCAAAGAATCTCGAAGCTCGCGACCTTAATATGTTCGAATACATTTCGTACGGGACCCAAATCACTAGTTTCGTAAATTAAATAGTCACTATTAAATAATCTTACACAAATTCTTTGTGAAAGAGTGATGGCAAATTTTGCCCATTTTTTGGACCTTGAATTTCAAACTTTTTTTTATGGCAAATGGTATTAGATGAAACATTAATCCCAGTAAAATTTCAAGATAAGCATAGGTACGGTTCCGGAGATACAAGAGGGTGAAAGTGATGATTTCCAGTCAGGGTGTATTGCATAAGGAAGAATGTGTGGCTGAAGTTCATGTAATATTGAGGGTATATTCTGTGGAATGGATCATCTAAGATTCATTCGACATATCCAATATTACATTTGGTTAATCAAACTTTAACACTTTGCTGGAATTGGCAATTAAAAACAAAAAGAAGATCGATATATCGATATGCGATATATATCGATGTGCGATATATATCGATATGCGATATATATCGATATGCGATATATATCGATATGCGATATAT